>MJUU01050651.1:112467-182605 GCA_002080025.1 Modiolus philippinarum | reverse complement strand
CCTGGCCCCATTTTAGATTATTATACCAGTAACCTATCATATATAAATCAATAAATGTATCTTTGATCATTTTTGAGTGTTTCCCAGCCATGAGAATTGGCAGCCTGGCCCTATTTTGGATTATTATACCAATACCCTATCATATATAAATCAAGAAATGTATATTTGATCCTTTTTTAGTGTTTCACAGCTGTGGGAATTGGCAGCCTGGCCCTATTTTGGATTATTATACCAATACCCTATCATATATAAATCAAGAAATGTATATTTTATCATTTTTGAGAATATCACAGCTGTGAGAATTGGCAGCCTGACCCTATTTTGGATTATTAAACCAGTAACAAGAAATGCTAGATGGTTGAACACTCTGAAATACTTGACAAGTTTATACAGTCATTATATTGACAGCACTTGTCCTGTGATACAAGATTCAAGAAACGCATATTTGTTTAAACCGACTACAATCACATCATGACTTGAAGTAAACATAACTGGTAAAGTGTTTGTTTCCAAAAATCATTCTTGTCAACTTAGGTGCTATTGATATTCACGGAGTGCATAATAATAGGTGATTTTGGTGGCTGTCAGCTTGTCAGTCTTTGGGTCCTTTTAACCTGGATATGGAATATGTTGTCTCCTTGACATTTTACCCCATTTCCTTTCTTTTTGGGTTATCCAACATAAGTTTTGCACTCGTCACGTAGTGTAAAATGACTCTAGCTCATGGACAATTATGAGAAAGACCTTATCACTTAGAAGCATACAGTATCTAATCATACAATCTGTTTCCACACGTTCTTCTTTCACTTCTCGATTTCTTGACCGGAAGTCACTATTTGCTTCCAAATCTCACACCGGAAGAGACATTGTATTTTTCCGGAAACGGAACTGGCAGTTCTCACGGGATGGCAGATCTCACGCTACACCGGCACATATTGTCGCCCCAAATGACGTTTATTTTAATGGCATTGACACAACCGTCACATATTGTCGCCGGCGACAATATGTGCCGATAAGGTCTGCACATATTGTCGCCGGCGACAATATGTGCAGGGGCGACAATATGTGCCGTAAGAAGGTCATCGAGTGTAATGGTCAAAACATGTTTATTATCTAAATGTGAAAAATATGTTTACCCTTGGCAGTTATTTTATTCTCAGTTTCACAGCCAATTTCTGAAGGGCAGATGTTTTTGTTTCGTTGTAAATTATTTTCAAAGTTAAATCTGATTACTTGTGAATAACAGACATCTGGAGAGTTACAAGGAGAATAAGTCAAATCCAAAAGTGCAAACGCATTTAGTTAGTAAATTCTAAGCTTTCACGATATTACATAAAAATCGTGAATTACTCTTAAAAGATGCTTTCTTTCTATGAAGGTTTAGATAAATTATTAGGTGTTGTAATTTTGAGCTAACTTCTAAACTTCCTGGCGCAAAATTCTACAGTACTCTTAATTTCATCTGTCATCTCTCCTCTATAAAACAAAACTTCTGAGGCAATGCTTTCTAGTGATAAACCGCTCTCGACATTCATTAAATAACATGTGCCAAAAATTTACATTTGAATAAATGGGAAGTAGTAAAAAGTGCATCCCACTGAGACAACTTTGTATCATTTACCATTGAAGAGAAAACAAGTATACTCTAACAAAAGTCAGAATACTCAAGCTGAGTTTTAGTTAATTTTTTCATTGATTTGTATGAATCTATTTTTTGCATAGGCAATGGCCATTTTGACAAGTTACTGGTCTTTATTCATGCACAAATTGTTACTAGTATGGATGATAGGAACAAAAGAAGCAGTGATAGGGAGATACAGATTGGCAGCTACTAAATACGTCAAGGGTGACAGGCATATAGTACCGAGGATGCAACTGAGATGTTAACAACACACTCAGAACTCTTCGATGATTTTTGTGAAAGCTGATATTGTAGGCAAATTTCGTCGGATTGTTATTAAAAATGGCGATAAATAGATGATAAGATCATTACATGTCATTTTCCATATCGTCCCTGTTATTAACCATCGACCGATATCAGGCTACGCCTTCGGGCTTGATATGGGAGTCACAGCCTAATATGTCAGGGCTGATAGGGAAAATGACATGTAATAACTTATAATTATCCCAACTGGGATTATCCCGAACCTGTTGAGAATTTGAAATGTGATAGTTTAAAAATTATTTACAACAGAGACATGTAATTAATCATAATATTCTTTCATCTGCATTTTTTAATGATTTGAAACAACTCATGGTGCAAACGGGATTCGGCACGAAACGATAAGGATTCTCGAAAAGGATTCTTAAGTCACAACCAAAACTTCTTGTAAATAAGATGTCTGGACACAATATCTCGTGATATGAGAAATTAACGAAAACACGACCCCACGAAAACAGGACCTTTAATTGACATGGGTGTTGGGATAAATTTGAACAAATCGGGCATCTGGAAACTGGACGAAATGTGGACATTTCCCATATCGCACACATGTCAGCGTCTCCCAATAGTATTCTGGCTAAATGTAGTAGTAAATTTTGCTTTACATTATGTAGCACACTATTCTGGCTAAATGTAGTAGTAAATTTTGCTTTACGTTATGTAAAGCACGTCAATGTAGTAGTAAATTTTGCTTTACGTTATGTAGCACACTATATCCCAAAATAATTTAACACTGGTTTGAAATACTTACCCATATGTTTGCGTTCTCCCTATTTGATTTTTTTACGCTTCAATGAACATGTGCGGGACAATATTACAAATAGATAAGCGCTACGGTATATAGGTCTCATTCTGTATGCTGCTGTCGAATAGATAACTGGTTTCATGTTTGTTGTAGGTACTGATGTTCATTAGCTCAACCTAAACTGGTATATATAACAATAAAAGAAAATATTCGGAAAGCCTACAATTTTTCTCCGGAATCATAACAAAATGTCCAATTACATACTGATATAAGTCCGCAAATAGAAATAGTTCATAAAATGTGACATTCAAATTTATATAGAAATGTGAAGTACAGATGAACACTCACCAAAAGATTGACGTCCAAGCATGTATTTAGCGAACTGCAAAATTTGAAAATCAAATTTTTGGCACGAACGAATTTAGCATCGTAATAGATAAACTCAAGCGCCCCTTGCGCTTGAGTAAAAATTACCAAGAATTAATACGACAGGTGTCAAATATGACATAGCCGATAAACATGCAGGTCTAATAAAGCTACCCATTCTATGAAATTGAGCATTCGAAATTTGGAAAAAATGTCAAATTTGTTTCTTTTTCCACTGAAGAGAAAACTGTGACGAAAATTTGCTCAATTATCTCTATAATGCTACCAGTGTCAAAAACTCAGTAAAATACTATCTCATTAGTCCGGAAACCAAATCTTATTTTCTTATAAGCTTCCGATTCATTGTATCCTATAATATGGCATCAACATAAAAACTTAGTTTTAGGAAACACTACAAAACCCTAAAAGTCTGAAACGGGCACTTTTGTACTGAAAAGTACTCGAACAGTCTCAAATTGTCTGAAAATAACTAAAGTAGTCTCAACCAAAGTCTGATTCAGTTTGACATTTACTGAACCAGTCACGACCTGTCTCAACTAGTCTGGACCTGTACTTAAAGAGTCTCGACCCGCCTCGACCAGTCTGAACCTGTACTGAAAAGTCTCGACCTGTCTCGACCAGTCTGATTTAGTACTGAAAGAGTCTCGTCCTGTCTTGACCAGTCTGATTTAGTACTGAAAGAGTCTCGACCTGTCTTGGCCAGTCTAAAGTTGTAATGAAATAGTTTTTATCATGAAAGTCTCTTATATATGCTTTGAATAAGTAAATTAATTTAGTGTTTAAAAATTGAATTCTTAAATCAACCCTTCATGCATTGATTGCAAAATTTTCCTCAGATGCTTTCATTACTGTTATATATAAAATATCAAAAATTCTAAATTCACCAAATCAGCTAGCATTACCCAAGGATTTGTATACAAATCCTTGCATTACCATATGAGGAACATAAAAATAATAATATAATGTATAGCAATAATGTTATACTACATTTATTAATGCAAACACGTTTATAGGAAACTAGACCGAATAATCTGTCGTCTACAAAGCTACTTTATCATTCTATATTTATCTTTTACTGATCTGACTTTTTATTTTTATTTTTTATTTTTTATATTGCTTTGTGACGACAGAACGATCTCTTATTTAAAATCGTGAGATCGCTTCCAATTTGGATGCGGTGGAATTTCAGCTGGATGTCGCCTGTGCGTGCATAAAAACACCTACCGGAAGAAATCGGAACTATTTTCCTTCAATTTTAACAAAGTTTCAAGTGCCGTAACTATGATTTATCCCTTCTATGCCTCCATTCAAAGTTCAAGCGTATCTCTTCTCGTTGACCTGATGCCATTTTGAATATTGAAATTGTCACGTGATAAAATAAAGTTCAAAACCGTACACGGAAAAGACTAGTATTTTCTTTCATACCTGTCCGGTCAAATACGCGGAACTTATAAGAAAATACCCGAATCCGGTTTCAGATGTTACTTTTATCACGTGACAATCTCAATATTCAAAATGGCACCAGGTCAACGAGAAGAGATACGCTTGAACTTTGAATGGAGGCATAGAAGGGATAAATCATAGTTACGGCACTTGAAACTTTGTTAAAATTGAAGGAAAATAGTTCCGATTTTTTCCGGTAGGTTTTTTTATGCACGCACAGGCGACACCCAGCTGAAATTCCACCGCATCCAAATTGGAAGCGATCTCACGATTTTAAATAAGAGATCGTTGTGTCGTCACAAAGCAATATAAAAAATAAAAATAAAAAGTCAGATAAGTAAAAGATAAATATAGAATGATAAAGTAGCTTTTAAACGACAGATTATTCTGTCTAATAGGAAACATACTAATATAGAAAGAATAAAATAGAAAGAACAATTAACTGTCATGATTTTACCTTGTTCAGAATTTTTGTTTTACTACTTTTAATTTTTTTTTCTAATTTGCAATGGGTTTTTATTTTATAAAAGGAATTTTTGCTATTGATGTAATTGAAGTTTTAAAACATCAATTCCCCTTCAAATTTAACTTGTGTACCACTAATCAAGTTATGAAACATGTGGTTGCCAAAAATTGCTATTTTAGGTACATGTTATATTCAATGATGTAATATAAAAGGTACATATAATACACACAGATGTTAATATATAAAACACACAATTTTTACCTGAGGCCATATCACTCACCTGTGTCATTTTAATTTGTTAATTGAAGGTGTTACTGATGATGGTAATCAACTAAATTTGCAAAAATATGCAACAATAAACAATACGGGACTTTCGAGATAGGAACTCTCGTGTGATTGAAGGCGGAAACGATCTCCTCAAATACCAGTAAAAGTATAATCGGAATCCAGTCCTATTGAATACAAATATATACCACCTAAAACAAACTATTTATTAAATTGAAGTGTACTTATAATTTGTCCTGCATGACAATTATTTAACTGAATTTTAATTGACGAAAAACAATTAGTCTGAAGCGCTACAAATCGATTAAATATAAATCACCCTTGGCTCAACAGTGTTCATTAATTAGTGATTCCATCCCAAGGTATTGATGTATTGTTTTTTTTTTCGTATAATACACAAAAATGTTGTCGGAATGAACACGACTCAAAATTCCCGTATTAATCGAATATATAAGAAAAATATGTTTCAGATAAATTTTGTCTACACAAATATTCAAATTTGTGCATTTTATATTCATATTTTCTCTTATTTATTTAAGGTAATGATTATATGCAGAGATTTTGGGTTTGTTTTACTGAAGCAAGATAATGTATTTGAAATAAATTTTTGAGAAAAGAATTATTTATTTTTACTTCAGAAACAAATTTCTAGATGTGTATATTACATGTGCCTTTTATATTACATGGTACACAAGTTGAATGTGAAGGGGAGTTCATGTTTTATAATTCTAATTACATCGATAAAAAATTTCCTTTTCTAAAATAAAAACCCTTGCAAATTAAACAAAAAATTAAAAAAGTAGTAAAACAAAAAATCTGAACAAGGTAAAACCATGACAGTTAATTGTTCTTTCTTTTTTATTCTTTCTTTATTAGTATGTTTCCTATAAACGTGTTTGCATTTATAAATGTAGTATAACATTATTGCTATACATTATATTATTTTTATGTTCCTCATATGGTAATGATAGCTGATATGGTGAATTTAGAATTTTTGATATTTTATATATAACAGTAATGAAAGCATCCGAGGAACCTTTTGCAATCAATGCATGAAGGGTTGATTTAAGAATTCAATTTTTAAACACTAAATTAATTTACTTATTCAAAGCATATATAAGAGATTTTTCAAGATCAAAACTATTTCATTACAACTTTAGACTGGTAAAGACAGGTCGAGACTCTTTCAGTACTAAATCAGACTGGTCAAGACAGGTCGAGACTCTTTCAGTACTAAATCAGACTGGTCGAGACAGGTCGAGACTCTTTCAGTACTATATCAGACTGGTCGTGACTTTTCAGTACAGGTTCAGACTGGTCGAGACAGGTCGAGACTCTTTCAGTACAGGTCCAGACTAGTTGAGACAGGTCGAGACTCTTTCAGTACAGGTCCAGACTAGTTGAGACAAGTCGAGACTGGTTCAGTAAATTTCAGACTGTATCAGACTTTGGTCGAGACTACTTTAGTAATTTTCAGACAAGTTGAGATAGGTCGAGTACTTTTCAGTACAAAAAGTGCCCGTTTCAGACTTTTAGTGTTTTGTAGTGAAATATATCATATACGATTGCATAGAAAATAGCGTAAAAAAGTTACTTTACAGGTGTCGAAATATGACTAAGTCGGTACACAAGAAGCACTATTTTGATAGCTCTGAAAACAAATACATGTAACGTGATATTGCATGACAATTTTAATTAAAAGAAATTAGGTCTGCGGCTGAAACTTATGCTGAGATAGATGCAAAGACAATGTGCTACGGACAGAACTATCCACACAAACACAAATAAAGATAAAAAAGTATACCCCTTACTCCGATGGGATTGGGAGTAGAAATGAGCAATTGTTACTTAGGTTAGATCCACAAATTATTGCAGGGAGCATGAAAGTACTCATTCATGCCTCCTACCCCAATTTCATCGATAGTTGGGAACTAAAGATCTTAGTGTAATCCGTTAGAATTTGATCCAAGATATAAACTAACTTAATATATAACTACATGTACAATGATAGTCCATGCCTATATTATGCGACAAGTGCTAGAAGAAACGTTTTGCATAAAGGTTCAATGTTCAAATTTGTACAAGAGCAAGAAATGCAAGAATTTTGATCGACAGACCAAAACTCTATTTTCTAGGCCAAAAAGAAAGGGTTCCTTATTAAAGTTAAGATTAAATGCATGTGCTAAATTATGGGCTACGTTGTGAATTGGCTAATATAAAAAAATCCGGAGCAACCTCGACATGAACGTCTTAATTCATATTAAGAGCAAAGGTCAAGTTTAATCTATTTCCAGCTTGTAGTTTTTCATCTACTACCATATTCGGTTTTAAAAAAAATAGCAGAAATTCATTACTGTATCAGAATACTGATACAAAAGTCTCCCAAACGTATTCCTAAATCAGAATTCAGTGTTAAAAACCATTTCTATACAAGTTAGGCGATCTTTCTGTGATGTATCATTCAATTCTGAGCGCTTTAAATGTTCCCCCTTTTGCCGTTTACATTGCAACGGTTGCCATTTTAAAGTCTTGGAGACAAGAAACCAATTTCCAGTTTGTTAGCTAATCTTTCTGTAAAGTTTCATCCAATTATAAGCATTCTCATTTTCCAATCTTTTTCTGTTTGCATCCATCCGGTGGCATTTTGAAAATTCCAAGACCTGATTTCACCTTTTGGGATAGGGATTGATCTTCCTGTGAAGATTCGATCATTAATCTCCTCAAAAATTTTTAGGCGGAAGAAATGCGTTATGCTAGGTTTAGCAACGCGACCGAACTCGATCTATGAATATTCATGAATATTCATCGATCGGGACACTGATCTTGAATGCTCGTGTTCGGTCTACTAACCAAATCGGGGCGATCTTACTTACTCTGCTGAACTCGAGCTGTGTTCCTGAATATTTTTGACATGTCAAAAAATATCGTGAAGAGGTCGTGTACATTATATGTCGAGAACAGGTCGGGAATCAATAGGGGCCTGGTCGAGGTAGTCGTGAAGAGGTCGAAAAGGGATCGGTATTGATCGAGTTTCAAAATTTTAGCCGATCATGCCGATTTCTACCCGACTTTAACTCATTCGCTTCTCGATATATGCCAAGTCGCTTCCAGACCAACTCGATAAGTACTCGATCATTACTCGACTAACACGATTCATTGTTTTTTTCTATACAAGATGTTACCGACCATAACCCGATTTTTTCCCGACCTGTATCCGACTTTAACTAGACCACTCAAGACCTTTAGTTGATTTAACACGACAGCATGTCATCTTTTCACAATATCATAACATAAGGCTTTCAAGAGCCTATGTGTCTCACCAGGGTCTTACTTCAGTTTTTTTAAAGGAGTCATCCAATGACTATTGCGATCGAGTTTGGGTGACCATCTTTGATATGATGAGAATCTGCCAGATACTTTATCAAGTGGGGACCAGCCAAGGACTATTGCTTTTAATTTTGGCCAATTTGCAAAGTAGTTTCAGAGTAGAAGATCTTGGAATGACTAAGTATGGTCTAATATTAAATTATGTTCCCCTTTAGATTGCATGCAGACAAGATAGATACTATTTTGAAATTGGAACATCCAAGGACCATTTTGACCAATTTTGGCTGCAATTGGTCCAATGAAAATTCTTCTGGTACAATGTTTGACTTTGTCCCCGTTTGGTGGTCGTCTTGTATTAGCTGACGATATGGCAGACACTATTTTGAAAAGGACAGTCAACAAGTTTGGTCTAATCGGCTTCGGGGTTTCAGAGGTGACATTTGAATGAGTTTTCCAATAAGATACAATTTAATAAGCAATGAAGGGATACGGAGTAAATGTACATGAGACAAAGTCTCTACAAATACATGGCAAAACAAAGCAATGGAACACGCTTTTATTGTTGTTCTTCATCTTTAAGTCACCATGAACTATATTCCCAAATGGCGGATATATTTGATTAGAAGCAGACATGACGGTTTTCACATTGAATCAATCGAGGTCTATCATGACTCTGCGGTTTCTGGGTAGAATGTATTTGAATATAAAGTCCATAGACAACGGACACAAAATTATGGCAAATTATAAAGCTCAACCTGGCTGTATCAGAATTGTAGAAAAGAATATCAGATTGTGCATGTTACTAGTAGAATTAAAGGGAGACGTGCAGAGGGCTTAAATTCAATCGACTAGCTATGCTGACGGAATTTCAAATTGAATCCAACATGTACCCAAGATACACATTCAAGAAACAGACTCACACGTGAATTCAAGAATATAATATCGTTTCTTCCGGGCAGCTTGGTGCTCTCATCTCAAGATTTGATTCAAGCTAGATGGCATAGCAAAAATGCTATTTTGAACATTTGTTAAATGTACTAGAAGATCAAAAAAAAATTCTTTTAGATTTGCACCGGGCAAATGATGTACGCAACGGGGAGCCGCTCGCCACTTTTATTTTCTAAAAACCGGATTTTTCATACAGAAAGCAGGTTTAAACTACTGTAAATCTATTTCCCATTTATATCATGTGGTGATATGTCTTCTGTTATAATTATCAGATTAGTCCTACATGTAATGGCAGGAAAATTGCACAGTTACATTCTGATGCATGGTGAGGAGGATGGCCTGCTAGTATGTGAAAGCGAACATTCATTCCTCGATAATAATACTTTGAAGCATTTGCTATTGTCTTACCCAAACTACGCGCCTTCTGTTTCAGATCTGCCTTCTGTGCTATTCTATAGCTATCACATTTATCATCTTTTTCCTTGAAGCATCGGCCACATGGGCCACAAATTTTGCTGCTCTACCACCATGCTGAACTGTTCTCTACATTTCCACGTTTTATACGTACTAACAGGACAAAACTCGAGCACACTCGACCATTTCACGATCTTCTCCTGCCCAGGTCTAGTTAATCAAATACAAATCGGGCTATGATCAGGCTCAATCTGACGAAGTCTGGTTGGTCGAATGAGGGTCGAGCATAAGTCGTACGTGAATCGTAAAGAGATCTAGAATTGTCGAGTGTTAGTCGTGTTATATCGGGTAAAAGTCGAGTGGACATCGTGAGCTAGCTCGATCAATGAAATTTATGACGGTGATCGGGATAAAACAGCATGGTCGAGTTGAGTTGGTCTGATCGGCGGTGTAAACCTAGCATTAAAAACAACGTTTTATGCACATATCCGGGCTTGACTTTAAAATAGATAACAGTATACCCAAGTTACTGTCATTTTAGTTTTAACATATGCGCATTTCGATAACTTGATTATGTCTCTTCAGTGCAGATCAAATTCATCTGTTAATTTAGTTTCTGTGTATGCACATTTCAGAGAAGATCAAATCAAAACATATCGAATATATTTTATGTGTAAAAGCAGACAGAGAACAATTAAGATCTGAAAAGTAAAGCCAAAAAATGGCAAATAAGAAATTGCAAGTTTCAAATAAAATCGGCTTTGGGCCAGCACCGATGGATGGTGGATACCCTCACTGACGAACAGCCCACAAGCAGTGGCATTGGCCTAGTGGTAATTAATAACAAAATACCGAAGTTATTGATTTTGTTTCTGCGTATGCGCATTTCAGTGCAGATCAAATCAAAACATTTCAAAATTCAAATACCGAATATATGTTATGTGTAAAAGCTGGCAGAGAACAATTAAGATATAAAAAGTAAAGCCAAAATTGGCAAATAACATATTGCATGTTTCCAATTAAAATGGGTTTTAGGCTAGCACCAGAGTACTGGCTACTTGGTTGGTGGATACCCTCGAGGACTAACAGTCCACTAGCTGAGGCATAGGCCCAGTGGTAATATATAACAAAATACCGAAGTTATTCTTTATTTAGTTTCTGCATATGCATAAACTATATTCTTAAAGTGTTGACACCTAGGAAAATAACGATTTACATTCTAAGAATAAAACGGATACGTTTTTTATTCAATTGCTACACAAGTAACATGGATTTGCGCATGCAATTTTATTAACGAATTAGAAATGACCAATTACTGTAAACTTTCAGTGTATTTATCTCTCATTTAAGGCTCTCATTGCTCATCATGATTTGATGGCAGTTTGTTGATTATTTTTCGGTTATTGCTTCGTACAGGTGGGAACGTTGTCCTGTGAAGATTTGTTTTGTGGTGGTATTTTGCCCTATTTTGTGGCGTTGACTCCTGTTTGTTGTTGTGTGATTTGTTTACATAGTGCTTAAATAGATTCTTAATAGCAAATAATTGTGATTTTTTTGCACAAGATATAAAATCTTTTATACTTTGAATATGTTGTCATGTTTAGACGTACCAAATATACCCCAAATGATACTTCATTTGATCTTGTCAGTTTGAAGTCAAATATGTCCTGATTTTGTGCACCAATAAATATATTCAACAAACGCATATGGTCACCATTAAGTCGATTTACAATTGCGACAGGCATTCCAAAATCATAAAAATGATATTTGTCACCGATTTTGAAGCAATCAATGTATTTTTTTTTATCTTTATATAGTCTTATATGAAGTTAAACATGTAGACGATTCCTTACTTCGGGGAATTTTTTACAACGAGAAATGCATTTGCTTATGAATAGAATCTATAGTCAATGCCTGGTACCAGCAATGTCTTATCTATTGAACAAAACAGATATAAACCAACAATAAGGCGGAAATTTTATACATTCATTTCTTACATACACGATTATAAGCCTGTCGTATATTACCACCATCTTTTGTATTAAAGGGGGCTTTACGTAGAATGCCATAACTCGTACGTTTAGACATGCAAGTTTTCATGGTTTTATATATCTATGTCTAGACTATATTTTGCAAATGCTCCCAAGCCACCTTAAGAATGAAGCAAGAGTAAAGATTGTAGTAATGTACATTATCATGATATCAATTGCTTTACTGTCATGTGTCATTTATTCTACGCATCCGTGTTTCGGATTTTTTTTTTTTTTTTTTTTTTTTTTTTTTTTATATACTGTTTTGATCGACAATTTTATAAACGCTCCTTCTTGATAATTTCACTTTTGTTTTGTGATCAAAATTTCACATATAGGTTAAACTGATAATTTACACTTGAAGCGGGTTTCTTGTATTCCATGTATATTTCAGGAATTCATTTCCGAAATGGCCATACAGCTCATCAAAATTATTGCAGTTGGAGTTAACAGATGTGCAATGGTCTCATGTTCATTTACTCCATATCCTTTCGTATAATATTGATTCCTCACACCCTTTTATCTGATAACATTGGAGAAAAATCATGCGTACCATTCCGGATTTTCGTATCGTCGAGTTCATGTTCTCTGCTCCGTTCTTGTTACTTTTCATCCTCCGAATCACTGTTTGCTTCAGAATTTTCATTTGGCGATATTGTATCACACAGACTATGCGAAATTGCAGATTTAATTTTGAATATGCATGTGGTAATGCAATTCTAGAAAATGACAGTATCTTTCCTTTTAAGCTCACCTGGACTAAAAGGCCATGTGAGCTTTTGCCACCACTTGGCTTCCGACGTCCGTCCGTCCATAAACTTTTCACTTTTTTGCTATCTCCTCAGAAATCACTGGACCAATTTTAACCAAACTTTACAAGGTCCTTAATGTAGATTGCCGAAATTTTTTCGATCCACCAAAAAACATGGCCACCAATGTTGAACTTAGGTTTAACATTGGACCCTATGGGAAAAAGCATATATTTGCTATCTCCTCTTAAGCTACTGACGCAAATTGAACCCAACTTTACAGGAATGATGTATAGAAGGTCCTTTATGTAGATTGCCGATTTTTTTTCGATTCGCCAGAAAACAAGGCCACCAGTGTTGAACTTAGGTTTAACATGGGACCCTATGGGAAAAAGCATATATTTGCTATCTCCTCTGAAACTACTGAAGCAAACTGAACCAAACTTTACAGGAATGATGTACATGTATGGAAGGTCCTTTATATATATTGCCGAAATTTTCCCGATCCGCAAAAAAACATGGACGCCAGTGTAGAACATAGTTTAACCTAGGACCCTATTGGAAAAGCATTTATGTTCTATCGTTTCTGAAGCTACTAAAGCAATTAACCAAACTTTACAGGAATGATGTATGGAAGGTCCTCTAAGTAGATTGCCGAAATTTTCCGATCCCATAAAAACATGGCCGCCAGCGCCGAATATAGCTTAACGTGGGACTCTATGGGAAAAGCATATATTATTTGCTATCATCTCTGATGCTACTGAAGCAAATTGAACCAAACTTTATTGGAATTTTGTATGGAAGGTCCTTTATTTGGATTGCCAAAATTTTACCCATCTGCTAAAACATGGCAGCCGTCGCAGAACATAGTTTATCATTGGACCCTATGGGAAAAAACGTATATTTGCCATCTCCTCTGAAGCTACTGAAGCAAATGGAACCACACTTTACAGGAATGATGTATGGAAGGTCTTTCACACAGATTGCCGGAAATTTTCTGTTCCAATAAAAAGTATGGCCTCCAGCACAAAACATAGTTTAACATTGGACCATATAGGAAAATCATATTTTCATCTTCTCCTCTGATACCATTGAAGCAAATTCAACTAAACTTTACAGGAATTATGTACAGAAGGTACTTTACAAAAAGTGTTCACTTCATTTCGATTTGACAAAAAACGTAGAATAAAGTGCAAAAAATAGTTTAACATTGCAGCCCGGTATGAGATAACCATCCTTTTCATCATCTTCTCTGCAACTAATCAAGCAAATTTAACTAAATGTATAGAGGATAATTTTCAAAAATTATTCATTTCAATAGGATCAGACAAAAACAGGGGTGGTAATGGAGAACATAGCTAAACATTTGACCCCATTGGTAAAAACATCTGTTTTTGTCATGCATGGAATAGAAGCATTTTGTCCGATGAGCGATTCAGGCTCAGTCTCTGAGCAACTGGTTTGTGATTACGCAAACGCAAGATGAGTAAACCTTCCAGTCTTGATAAAGGGAACTCATGAGCACTGTACGCCACTTGTAAATCGATGAGATCATGAGCATTTTAGAAATAAGGTGTGCGATTCATGAAAGGTTAATATTACTTTAGTAAAAAGGATTGGATTTTATACAATAATTAACATTTTATCTGGAGTCACATCTTTTGTTACTATCACCTCAAGGGTCTCGTCGAGTCGCCGAGTGACTCGACGATGTGTATTCTAATACATGAAGAATGGTGAACATGTATGATTTCGGTTTGAACTATACTTTCGCACCATTATCGTCTTTGATTCGACATTGAATATTGATGAAAGGATTTAATAAATATGGTTCCTGCATCTATAATTTATACAACAATAAGTAAAATAAACGTTGTTTGCTCCTTCTTTTGTCGTTTCGGCAACCCAAATCCACCACAAAACAGGACTAACTGCCATATTATCAGGACGAAAGACCTTAAAATCAGGAAATTTATTTTCTAAAAAGAAAGATATTATTTTAATAACGCATGTTACCTTGAACTTCAAAAGTGTTTTATCACAATACAGTAGGATGTAGTGTATTCCTATGAATGCATTTTCGCATGTCAGTATCACAAGAAAAGTGTGTTTTACATTTTTGTCCTTTTTGACAAAAATAGGAATTTTATGTTATTTTCGCAATAAAAACCACCAAGAAATGGCCAAAAATGGTTAAATAATTGCAAAACGTTCATACTTTATAATTTTCCAAACAAACAGATCACTATCTGTAAAAGTTCAGACTTGTTTACATTAAATTTTTCGTTTCGATCACTACCACAATATAGCAGAAAACACCGTCACAAAACATTTTGTCGCAGAACAACGTTCCTACCTGTGCGTTGGATGTGTCCAAAGATGTTCGTTGGTTCTGCATGTTTGTTCAAGAGATTCGTGATTCAGTGTTTAAGAGCTTTTTCTACTAGAAAGTATGTTGGAAAATTATTTTGTACAAGAAAGTTGTTCAAGTAGTATTTCTTTTTGTATGTCTGTTAAGTGTAAGCAAATTAAGACGAAAGCCATTGAAACTTGTTCATATAACGGTTTAAACGGTAGAAAGATTCCCCGTGCGAGAGATGTATGCTCTGTTTAAATTTCAGTTATAAATTACTTGTTCGTGAGAGAGTTTCTCATATGGATATACTACTTTCAAATTTTGGCATTCATTTTTGTAATTTCGAATTTAATTCTAACCTCCTGTATAAAGTGCCCTGATCTCACTATTTCATACTGCCAACTTTTCTTACAATCGACTTAATGAGTGCCCTGCGTTTGTTTATATCATGTAATCGTCCACTTGCTTAAGACACCAGTGCTGGGCAACGGATGACAGTGATTGTAAGAGCACTCTCATGTCTGTTGACAATCCCGCATCCATGACAGCAAAGATATGGATGTAGCGTTGTTAAAGGCCTCAAAGTGACTTCAAGATGAAGAACAACAATAAAAGCGTTGTCTTTTGCTTGCTTTTACCATGTATTTGTAGAGTCTTTGTCTCATGTGCATTTACTCTTTATCTTTTCTTTCACCGTTTACCACTGTTTGTTTCCGCCTTCAAATCTTCAATAGGTCATGTTTGAATGTTCTCCACGTGATTTTAGTTTTTGTAACTTTCGATACCGATTAAAATAAGCTAACAAATTAACAAAATGTCAAACACATGTGGTTTCACAAACGCTGACATCTGAACTCATGGTTAACTACTCGTTGATCTTAAATTGTCATCATAAACAGTTATTTCACGAGTTGTAAGATTATAAGTTATGAATGTATAGATAATTAAATCTAAATCACAGATTTTTACCTATTTTCACAAGATTGGAAGATCTTGCCTCAGATCAAAACTGCCCTATATCTAGTAAATGATTGGACAGTTTGAAGAAAAAAATAGTCCTCTGCATGTGAACATGTGTTCACTGAAAATATTAATGCCGTAAAATACAAAAAAAAGAAGATGCATGAAAATTTCATTAAAATGTGCCTTATCTCGACATACATTTGGAATGGCAACAACAATAAATATCTTTGAATCTATTGATTTTCAGGCCTTGCAGAACACATTAACTATTGTTATTGGCTACAGTTGTTTTGCTCAAATATTTGACTTTATTTATTGAATTTAAGGCTTAACTTAAATTCCGTTATCGGGATTGGCCGTTTTCGTTCCTTGCTGTTTCCGTTTGCACTTTTTGGTAGTCACTAAATTTGTTACCCATAATTCATCATTCAACGTGCAACTTTGCAGCTGATAGAACGGATAATTCAGACTGAAAGTTTCAAAGTAGGTATCTGTTAACATCGACTAAAAATTGCTTCGATATGTCTTTAATTTGTGAAAATAAAGTGTCAAAAACATTAAAAAGAACGTTAATTTATCATTTGAGGTAATCAATCGGCTTAAAATAGTCGTATTTTTGTCGTCTGCAAATTTCAAGAAAAATGTGAATTTATCTGAGCGAATTAAGTAGAAAAGAATTTGTCATGTTTTTCATCGTTCCGTCTTGAAACTTGAAAAGAACATGTAACATAAAGTCACATTCGACATGTAAATTGAAGAATAATTGTGTAAATTAAAAATGCTAATACAGATTCGCTTTGAAGAATTTACTTCATTTACAGTTTTTACAATTCACTATTTTACTTTTTGTTTGTTGGTTCATTTAGTTTTGTTTCTTTGTAAGTTTAGTTTTGTTTAATTGTTAGTTTAGTTTTGTTTGACTATATGTTTTGTTTATTTATTTGTTTTTGTGTTTGTTTGTTTTGAATTTTTGTTTTGTTGCCAATTTTGTGAGTAAATAAGGGCAGCATCGTTAAGTAAATGTTTCTTGTTCAAATTCATGTTTTGAAGAAAATCAAGAAATTATACTTAGCCTGTAATTATTTGAGGTTTATTTTGCGAAAATTATTCAATAATAGTAACAAATTTAATGCAATCTTACATTGGAGTTTTATGAAAATAATATTAATATTTTCTGACATTAGGTGGTCAGTTTAACTTAAATTTTTTGTACAAAAATAGTGCATAAAATAAATAATTAAATAATGATAAAATAATAAATACATGTATTAATATAATAAGGAATGATACAGAATTAATAAATAATTTAAAATAAAATAATGAATAAATAAATAAATAAAATAAAATAAATAAATGAATAAAAACTAATATAGCATTTTGAGTTTCAGATGGCAGAAATGTTGCGCCGGTCTACGAGAAGGAGAAAAGCATCCTCACTCACGGCAGCACACCATTTACCATCCCATCCAACAACCAGGGGACAAGATGCCATACGCCCACCACAGAGGAAAAGAAAGGCAAATGATGTTCAACTTGCCTCTTCTTTACATGACAACAATTTTCCAGTATCAATTGCGGGTTCTGGAGATCAACCAACTGTAGGGACAGGCTTTGACACCAGTTTTATGCCAGTAATTACCACAGCGCCACATGTTCCAGATACTGCTGTGGCCACACAATCTGCCCTTCATGAGGATATTAATCTAAGCACATGTAATATCATGGGTGTTGTAAATGAGCCTAGCGTTGGGGACGATATAGCAATACATGTTCCCCTTAACGTGCAAGAAAAAATACAAAAAAGGATTATGTTGATCTCGCCTCATTATTAGTTTCCAAACAAAATACAGATGAACAAAAACTTGTTTTTACTGAAAACCAGATTGTGATAAAACCTAAGAAACAACAAGTAACAATAAATACAATAGAGCAATGGACATCTGCATTTATTGTTTATATGTACATTTACTGCAAAATTCATACATCTAGGTGCTTGGAACTATTGAAATATATGCAGATGGTTCGACTTGGGGCTAGTCGTTCTATTATGGGATGGAAGAACTATGACGAAAAAGTCAGATTTCGTAAGGCACAAGATCCTTCAAGTTCATGGTCCACGGTAGACTATGAACTATGGATATTGTATATGAATAAAGATGCAACACAATACAACACAATAGAATCTTATCAACAACCCGTAAATAAAAACCAATCCTCTTTTAAATGTTACTCATATAATTTTGACGGGTTTTGCACAAAACAACCATGTTATTACAAACATGCTTGCATACGTTGTAGTGAAAGTCACCCTTTGATATATTGCCCCCTTAAACAAACTAACAGCACTTTGCCAACATATTCAGGTTTCCATCCAAACACAGAAAATAGGTACCGGTTTCGCCCATCCGGCGAACCATTTACACCAAACTTTCAGTTTCGACTCAGATATTCAGTCTCAGGTGGGAGACCAAGAATCCCAACTTCTTTCACGGCTGTGGGACCTAGGCAAAACGCCAGTTCGTATCGATAGTTTAGCGAAGTATTTATGTATGTATCCAAATCAGGAAGTGGCGTCGGAACTTTATTTTGGTTTTTCTCAAGGCTTTAGGCTGCAATATACGGGTCCAAGAATAGCTTTTCATTCAAATAATTTAGTTTCTGCTAATCAATACAAGGAACATGGTCTCAAAAACTGTAAAAAGAAATCGAGCTTGGACGCATTCTTGGCCTATTTAGTTTCCCTCCCATATCTACACTTCGCATTTCACCGATTGGTGTAATACCAAAATTAGATGGCTCTGTTTGTTTATTACACACCTTTTGTATCCCGAAGGAAATGGTATTAACCAATATATTGCCCCAGATCTCTGTAAAGTCTCATATTCTTCACTTGATAATGTGCTACAAATGATACAAGTTAGGACATGGAGCTAAGTTAGGAAAAATAGACAGAACTTACTTTGAATAAAGCCAATTCTAATAATCATCATTGTCCGTTCTTAGACATCAATTTTGATATAACGAATGGTAAATTAGACACTAAAATTTATGATAAAAGGGACGATTTTTCTTTTCCCATAGTTAATTATCCATTTCTGGACGGTGATGTTCCATTAGCGCCGTCATATGGTGTTTACATATCTCAACTTGTTCGATTTGCTCGAGTATGTAATAAAGTTTGCGATTTTAATGAACGGAATCTTTTCATAACAGAAAAACTATTACATCAAGGTTTTCGTTATCATAAACTAGTTAAAACCTTTACTAAATTTTATCATCGATATAAAGACTTAGTTCGTAAATACAATGCAACCTGTAAACATCTTATCAAGGCTGGCATTTCACACCCCTTATTTTATGGTAATGTTTTACATAAAAGTAAAAAATACTTACACTCGCCTAACAAACTTATAAAACCTTTAAATCGTCTAATTCATAAGGGTTATAATTATAATTACGGTATTGTCGTCAAGTCATAACGTATGGCCTTCTTTGGTATTAACATTGATTTTTTGATAGGGTCTTTGCATTTTAACTAAACACATTCTAAATTTCTAAAATCAGTATTGCATGGACACGGGTTATGTATCCCGGTATATACATGAAATCATTATGCTAAACTCCTCACAGGAAGGGATCTTGATGGAAGCTGTATACTGAGGGTACATAACTTAATTTGTCAGTTGGTAATAGGTCTGGAGCTGGCATGTCAGTTAACTGCTAGTAGTCTCTTGTGATTTCATGTTTATGTCCGTATATTTAGTTCTTTCAGTTTCATTTTTCACAGTTGACTCAGTCCTGTTGCCAACTGAATTTTACTGTTGTTACGATCGTTTTTTTATTTATCACATTGGCTATAGGGGGAAGGTTTGGGCCCAATAAAACTAGTTTAACCCCGCCGCAACAGGTTTGCGCCTGTCCTAAGTCAGGAAATTTATTAAGCCTTTGTGTGTCTTGTCTGTTTTCTAGTTAGTTCACTTTATGTCTATCGGAGTCTAGGAAGATGCTTATTTCGCTGAACTTGATTACTCTTTTATTCAGGGGCAAACTCCGACCTACCGTTGGGTGTGGGGTTTCCTCACCGTTCATTGAAGATCTTATGGTGGCTTTGAGTTGTTATTGCTCCCCTTAGGGTCGTTGTCTCTTTGACACATTCCCCGTTTCCCTTCTTTTTCTTATTAGTTCAGCGTTTAGGTTACTTATTGTAACAGATTTCGACTTATTGGGAATCGGTTTTGATGGCAAATATTATATCGATAAATGCCTTCCGATGGGATGTTCCATTTCTCGTTCCCTTTTTGAAAAATTTTCCACATCCCTTCACTGGTTAGTTCAAAAATTATCAGGACTTAACACGTTAGATCATTATTTCGATGATTTTATTTTTGCTGGCCAAAAGGACACAAATCATTGTCAGATATTGATGAACACTTTCGTTGATATGAGCAAGGAACTCGGAGTCCCATTGGCGGACAATAAGACTGTTGGGCTCACATGTATTTTGGAATTTTTAGGTTTTACTATTGATACTAATTTAATGTTAGTGAGAATACCGAAAGATAAGTTGTCAAAATTAGAATCGGAACTTTCCTTCCGTAATTTTGTCAAGGAAAAAGATTACAATCAAACAGTTAGATTTGGTCACAGGTTTGATGTCCTTATGAGCATGGGCTATACCTTCATCGAGGGCTTTTATCAGGAGGTTTTATGATGAAGAATAGAAAATCTCATTATTTTGTAAGAATAACTATGGAAATAAAGGAAGATGCTAAATTGTGGTTAAAATTTATGAAAGATTTTAACGGGGACTGTTTTATTCCTGGAGATCACTGGTACGCAAATGAGTCATTACAACTGTATACTGATAGTTCTGGAAATTCAGAGTTAGGTTGTGGTGCCTATTTCAAGGGCCAGTGGGTACAATTTAAGTGGCCAAAGGTTTGGGAAGGGTTACGATTGCTTAAAAATCTATCGCTCTTGGAATTAATTCCCATTGTACTGGCATTATTCATTTGGTCTCCCGAGTTTGCTAACCAAAAAGTTACTTTTCATATAGACAATCAGGCGTTAGTTTCTATTGTAAACAAAAGAACATCAAAAGATAAACAAATCATGAAAGTTCTGCGTCAGCTGATATTTTTCACAATGTCTTTCAATATTCAGTTCAAAGCTTTACATATTGAAGGATGTAAAAACGAAATTGCAGATGCCTCGTCTCGATTTCAGATGACTCGTTTCAGAGCATTGGTCAGAACTGCAGAGGTATTACCGAAGACAATTACACCAGAATTCATCGATCTAATTTTGGACCTGTAATACAACATCTATTGTCAAATTGTTTAGCCGATAGTACAGTAAATACATATGAAAGAGGTTTATTGGCATTTCAAAAATTTCGTAATCAGTTTGAATTTTCACCCGTATGGCCTGTCCCAACATTCGATATTATGTGTTTCATTTCTTACTTATTTCAAGAAAATCTTTCATACTCAACTATTAAATGTTATGTATCAGGGCTCAGTTTATTCACCAGAATTAATTCGCTTGAAGACAGTACAAGTGAGCTGATTATTCATAAGATGTTAGAAGGTGTTAAACGTACTAACGTCAGGGCAAAAGACACAAGATTGCCTATTACAAAGGATCTGTTAAAAAACATTATATCAATTTTGCCCAGAATTTGTGAGTCTGTGTATGAAACAAAATTGTTTGGAGCGGTTTTTTCAACATGCTTTTTTGGTTTCTTAAGAGCATGTGAGACAGGAATCAGTAATAACAATACGAATCACATAATATCAATTGAAAATGTAAATTTTTACAATAACAATTATTATTTATGGTTGAATTTATCAAAAACTGACCAGCTTTGTAATGGCGCTAAGGTTGTTCTAAGACCACAGACAAACTGCACTACATGTCCAGTCCAATTACTAAAGACCTATCTTAATATTCAACCACGTATTCCTGGTGCCCTTTTTTGTCATTATGATGGCACTTCTATCACTCGATATCAAATTTCGGCACTTCTGAAGAAATCAATTAGTAGTTTGGGTATGGATGCTGCCAAATATTCCACTCATTCATTAAGAATAGGGGCGGCAACATCATGTGCTATGAAAGGGGTACCAGAAGCACAAATTATGCAATTGGGTCGATGGAAATCAAATGCGTACAAGTCGTACATTAGATTGCCTCTTGAAAAACTGTTGTGTTGATTTTTGTTGTATATGTAAATTAATACGTAACATTTGCAGGTCCCAATGTTACAATAAAAGCTTGGATATTGGGTTCATCGATAATTAAAAATGCATTCATAGCAGCAAGGAAAAGGCCAGGAGGAGTAAACTTAGGACTAGGCCGCATAGGTGTTTCCATTTGGTGGCAGGGTATGAGTGGAATGTCTGTTACAAATTTGAAGAAACAAATTAGAACAATGATCAGACTAGAAGATCCTCCGAAAATTTTGATCTTGCATATAGCAGGTAACGACATTGGGTTATAAGATGTTGAACACCTCCGTAGTTCGGTCAAACAAAACATTGACTGGATTAAAAGCGTTTTGCCAAACACAATAATAGTTTGGTCTCAAATTTTACCCCGATTACAATGGAGATATTCAACAAATGTTGTGGCCATGGCCAAGTGTCGATACCGATTAGATAATGCAATTGCTGCGCATGTTTTACGCAAAGGAGGTGTTATATTAGGCATCCTGAAATAAAAGGGAATAATACATTTATCGGAAGAGACGGCGTACACTTGACATCTTTGGGTACAGAGATATTTCTTAATAATATTCAAGGTGTAATCGAATTTTTTGGACAGAACGGTGTAGGAGGTTGTACATGTTAGCAGTTAAAAATTAAAGAACTGTTAATTTTTCAATTTCTTTTGAAGATAAAATAATTTTCAAGGTATTGGGTATTTGGCCCGCAGCGAACCCCCATTTTATGGCGGTTGACTGTCCAATTACAATTTGAACAGTCAATTTGGTGTATTTCGCTGCTTATGATTAAACAATGTTTCAATGTTGTACAGTTTACATCGTCGGATCTACAATTCACTCATTTGATCTTTAACTTTTAATTGCCTGTGTAACCCAGGGAAAAATTAGTTGACACTTTAGTTTAATGTTGTAAAAGATTGAAGTTGAAATGAATAGTTGAAACTAACGTTGAATATGTTTAAGTTGTATTGCTTGTGAACCCACAGCAAAATCAGTTGACAGTTGATATAGTTGAATAGTTGATTTACTTGAATGATTAAATAGTTTAAAATGCTAAATGGTTGCCATTATCTGCGGTAACCTTTTTTGTTAATTGTGAATTTATAAATTAAAACCTGTGGCCAAATATCGCCAATACCTTAACATGAATTCTTATTTATTGCCCTACAGGATAATTGAATCTAAGATTTAACTTAAATTCCGTTATCGGGATGGGCCGTTATCGTTCCTTGCTGTTTCCATTTGCCCTTTTTGGTAGTCACTAAATTTGTTACCCATAATCCATCATTCAACGTGCAACTTTGCAGCCGATCGAACGGATAATTCAGACTGAAAGTTTCAAACTTTTTCAAGTATACTAGTATCTGTTCACCCTTATTTGATACTTTATAAAGAAAACCATTCTTATTCCTAGAGAAAAACTAATTTTTAATCGAAATTCTTGCAACCAGAAAATTTTTTTCAGTTGTATGATCAGTAAATTTTCTTTAAAAATGTTCAGAAAATATCCACTTTATGTAAGTTATTTTTCGCCGAGTCCCTACAATGCAGAGATTAAAGTTCGATTTCTACAATAAAATGTCCTAGCATTATTCATTTTATTATCAAATATTTTTTTTTTTGTATTCCATGAATGGAATTTAAGAGTGTTATATCTTATACTTTCGCAATGGCGAATTCTACATAAGTAGTTGCCTACTCCATTTAGCTTAAATTTTCAGTCACACTCGGATCCAATGTTACAATTTTTTTAATGGCCATTTCTTAATATTGAAAGGATATTTATTAAACTTGTTTGTTTTATTTGGCAAAGCTTTTAACCAATTCTAGGTAAATACATTTGTGGGATCAAACATGTCAAAGATGTAGTTATGCATTTACATGAATATATTTTCGTGGAGACAGCCAAGACTTTTTAGTTAAGGTTTAGACTTACGGCGGAAGGTTGAGAAATTCAGAAGCAAATGATAAACGACACTCAATCAATAGACTTCATATTGATGCAGATTCTAGACTAGAAATATTCAGTTCAGACTAGTCATGTACTCTTCAGTATCATTCAATTACAAATTTTCGGTGTTTTGTAGTGCATGAACGATCAGAAGATACCCAGTGAGAAACTGTTGTCTTTTTCTTTTTTTATTATCATTATCATTTTATCCTCTTTTCGTTACTGTTCTTTATATGGACTTTTCTTTTCACATACAATTCTATCTGACAGAGTAGAACTACCGTACGTTTGCATGCATATTGAACCTTGTAACTACCAGCTTACTTATCTGAAAAATTCAAAAGGCTTGATATATGGTTTCCAAAGCTATACATCCTTGACATTTTGATAAAGATATCATTACTGTTTCTGCTTTGTTATTTGTCCGAAGCCAGTGGCCGCTTTAGGCCAATACACACAGCCTAAGTCAAATACAACAACACCTAGACAAATTCCTAGAACAATACAAAAATCATCATTCAATAACATCCTGTTATGTTTGTCCATTATTTGCATAAATGTAAATAACTTTTTTATATAAGGATTGGAAGAGTAATTAAGACAAAATTATTCATGTACCCAATACTCCCCAAGACACTTTATACATCTTTATAAACAAGACTTCTCAGAATACCCTAGCAAATAAGATGTCTGTCCTGAACTTCTTCAAAAACGAAAATACAGCCGCTTTTATGATGAATCAGAAGTATTTTTGGCAATAAGTATGCATGATTTCCTGACAGCAAGACTTCTCGTTGAAACAACGAACAGTGTTAACGTCAAAAATTCATCGAAAGCATCACCTTTGATAGCAGTTGGTCAAATTGGATCTGAAAATGAGGAAATATTTGCGTTTGTGAATTTCTTGTTGGAGAAAGGAGTGAACATTGGAAAGAAAGACAAATATGGGAAAACAGCGATTGATTATGCAAGACAAAATCGCTGCTATGAAATTGCATATGTACTTGAAATACAATTAAATGGACAAAAATTTGACTGCGAGACTGTGGACTAATGCCACGAGAAAAAAATTGATGTTTTTATTTCATTAGGGTTTTCAGCAGAAAATATCGACAGTGACATTTCAGGACAAACTCTTTCATATAGTTTCTTATTGAAATTTAACATAGTAATTCGGTTGAATTCCACTTAGTTAAGTCCAAAGCCAGTAGAAAAGAGGTACGAGTAACTTCGGTATTTTGTTATTTATTACCACTGGGCCGATGCCTCTGCTGGTGGACTGTTAGTCCCCGAGGGTATTCACCAACCCAGTAGTCAGTATTTCGGTGCTGACCCGAAAACCGATTTTATTGAACCTTGCAATATCTAAATTTTACAAAATTTAGTTTAAAACTAAGGAGTATCTCCCTCATGCATAGCTCTGTCCTTAGCTGAACTTTGGCTTTTCTGTTTAGACCCTTTTGGTTATTTGTTCTCAATCAGCTTTTTCACGTTTTTGGTGGATGGATTTCCAAATGTTTTGGTTTTATCTGCACTGATGAGACATAAGTTGTCGAAATGCGCATATGCAGAAAATAAATTAACAGTAACTTCGGTATTTTGTTATTTATAATAGCTAAGGTCTTTGTCTTACTGAAGTTGACTTTACACAATACAAATGTACTCGCTGATATATACTTGACTTTTATCAGACCATTTCAAGGATGTACATGATTGAAACAAAAAGGTATGTATACCTTTAGTTTACAGATGCTACTCCTATAAAATGTTCACGATGATTAAAAAAATATGTATCAAAATAATACCAAAGTACGATAACATAATTTAAATCTTTTGGGTTACTTGTTCTCTATCAGCATTAACATGTTTTTCGGTAAATGGATTTCCAAATGTTTTGGTTTGATCTGCACTGATGAGACATAAAGTTTTCGAAATGCGCATATGCAGAAAATGAATTAAGTAACATAATCTAAATTATTTTAATATTATATACTGCAAATATAACAGTCTGTTGATTGTTTTAATAAAAAACTAGTTATTTGAAAGCTTTTATACCGGATTAAAGTTAAACTGAGTCACAATCGCTTAATAAAGACTTTATTGACTTACTTACTTATACAAACGATCATATTTTCTCTTTATATGCACTTAATGAATTATTACGTATCAGAAATAAAAAAACTATATGTAGCATTCGTAGATTTCGAAAAAGCTTTCGATTTTGTACACAGGAACTCTTTATTACATAAACTTATTTTTAAACAATATTGATGGCAAATTTCTTACAGTAATTAAAATATGTATAGTGATGTTAAATCCCGTATCCGTTTTATTGATCAAACATCAAATATTTTTGCAAGTGAAATCGGTGTCCGGCAAGGGGAAAATTTATCCCCTTTACTTTTCTCTTTGTATTTAAATGATTTGCAAAACTATTTAGAAAATCTTAATATAAATGATTTACAATCAATAAGTACAGACGTTGAAAGTGAGTTAAATATCTATTTCAAACTGTTTTTACTTTTATATGCTGATGATACTGTACTACTTGCAGAGTCTAGCACTGATTTACAAATACTTTTGAATTCTTTTGCTGAATATTGTTTGCAATGGAAGATGAAAGTAAATGTTGATAAGACAAAGGTTTTGATTTTTAGTAAAGGTAAAATTTCGAAAAAACTGAAGTTTGATATTAATGGAAAAGAATTAGAAATTGTTAAAAAATATAAATACCTTGGCATAATATTTTCAAATAGTGGATCATTCCTTGCCACTAGGCAATATCTCAAAGAACAAGCTATGAAAGCTGTATATACAATTATTAAGAAATGTAGATTTAACCATCTATCAATAAGGTGTCAACTCGATATGTTTGATAAGGCCATTGCTCCAATATTACTTTATGGCTCTGAAATATGGGGGTTCGAAAATGTAGATATTCTTGAAACTGTAGTTATTTTTTTGTAAGCATGTGTTGAAATTAAAAAAATCAACTCCAAGTTTTATGATCTATGGAGAGCTAGGGCAATATCCACTGTGCATTAAGATTAAATTAAGGATGGTTGATTTTTGGATTCGTTTGACTAAAAGTGATAATAAGATATCATCTATTCTTTGTAAACTCCTTTATATCTATTTTAATAATTATGGCTATGAAAGCAATTGGTTTTGTTATATAAAAAGTATTTTTGATAATTGTGGAATGAGCAATATTTGGTTAAATACAGAGTTGTATTCAAGAGAATGGATAATTGAATCTCTTAAACAGAAATTAAATGATCAGTTTTTACAAGAATGGTTAGCCGAAATTAATACTTCCTCAAAAGGTTTATGTTATAGAATTTATAAGACTGAGTTCAAATTTGAAAATTATTTATCAATACTTCCTTTAAATTTTCTTTTTATATTTTGCAAATTTAGATGTGGTAATCACCGACTACCAGTGGAAACAGGAAGATGGCATAATATTCCCCGTGAGGAAAGATTGTGGTTCCTCTGATATAGGTGATGAGCTACATTATATATTAACTTGTCATTATTTCAGAGATGAGCGTCGTAAATATTTGTCAGCAGAGTATTTAACTCGTACTAATACTTTAAAATTTTGTTATTTAATGTCTTCACAAAATATTGTTGAGCTTGAAAAATTATGTAAATTTATGAGATTTATATTGCAGATATTGAAATAACCCCTCCTGGTTAACAAATACTGTTAACAAATACAGTAATTTTGTGTTTTTGTATTTCCACACATGCAAATTGTATTATTTATTTATTGTATATATTTATCTTCTCTGTAACTAAGTTTAGTTCACGAGAATAAAGATATTCATTCATTCATTCATATATTCATTCATATAATTTTACCCAAGATATATACAGCGTCTTCAGTATTTGTATGTGTCTGATACAAGCTGATAACTTGTAATGTACTCTAATGAAATTGGTCGTGTATAAGGTATCGAAGGTTTAATGTCATTTCAGCAGTATTTCAACTATTTCGTAGTGGTCAGTTTTCAGAAAGATACAAAGTTAAGCGCGAACACACATCGCAGAGGTGATATGCTACAGTGATTAACATTTTTACACAAAAAAAAATAGTGTTTTAAGTTTTTTGTTAGTGTTTACAACTAATACGGGACTCTTGAGTCGTTTTCACTCCGGAAACATTTTTGTGAATTATTCGGTAAAAATCAACACATCAATACCTTGAGAGGTAATCACTGATTAGTTAGCACGGTTGGGCTTATTGTGATTTATGTTTAATGTATTTGTAGCGATTCATGTTAATTGTTTCTCATCAATTAAAATTTAGTTCAATAATTGTCATGTAGGACAATTCATTCATAAGCGCACTTCAATTTCATTAATAGTTTGTATTTAGGTGGTCTAATATTTATTTCCATATGTTAGGGATTCAGTTATAGCTGGTAATTGAGGAGATCGTTTCCGCCTTCAATTACACGAGATTTCCAATCTCGAAAGTCCCGCATTAAGTCTTTGTTTGGTATCTAATATGATACATACAATTTCAAATTTATTGCATAATAATTTAATTTCGACATGCAATTTCTCATCAGTTTTGCTTTAAGGGGGTAGACCTGGGGAAGCCTAAAATTTCCCACTCGTTTAATTTTTTAGATATTTTCAGTATTAAAACTACACATGTTCATGTCGACTTTAAGCAACTTTCAACAATTTTTACCGTCCCGTTTTTTGTCTAGATGTCATCAAAGATACCCCGTTTTCTCATATTATT
Source organism: Modiolus philippinarum (assembly GCA_002080025.1). NCBI lineage: Eukaryota > Metazoa > Mollusca > Bivalvia > Mytilida > Modiolidae > Modiolus > Modiolus philippinarum. The sequence goes on along the minus strand of MJUU01050651.1, from coordinate 153,614 downwards.
TGGTCAGTTTAGGACTTGATTGTGGTGTATAAAATTGGCTCTAATTAAATTTGAATTTGATTTAAAATTATTTCAGATGCAAAATTCTGTAGTTAAGACATGTGTGAAAGTAAACATCAATAATGATAGTAAATTTAACTGGTTTGAACTGAAGTACATGGGTGTTCTGAACAGCATAGGCTAAAATTTTTACTATATTTTGATCACTATTAAACACTTCTTGTAAAAAAATCTGTCGTTTAATTTTCACCAAAAACTGAGAATAGAAAGAATACTAGTACATGTAAGATATATTAAAATTTTAGAAAATTCTATCGTCCTATTTTTTCTTAATTTACAATAAAGTGGGTAAAAATCAATAAAATTGCTGAATCTAAGCTATAAATTACCTCCCTTGGAAGAAATCTGACTTTTACATATTTTCATTATCTTTGGACAGCATTGCAAAAATGTGGAGTAAAATGTACATATTATATATAACTAGATGTTAGGTTATTGATTTCATGACAAAATGAATATTTATTTACTTTGTGGAAAAAAATTTACAATTTAATTTTTTTTACTATACCTATTGCAATGATTCTATTTGTTCGTGTAAGTAATAAAAAAAGTGAAAAACAGATTTATCTCCTCCTACCCCAGGTCTACCCCCTTAAGTTTAAAAAAAGAAATAAAGAAAATAGAAAAGAAAAGTTTGATTTTGAGTTTGGTTTTCCTGTTGTGTGACAGTGTTTTAACAGATTCCTTTTTAGCGATCGGCACTCCTTTACCCATCTTTCTGAATTCAGTTTTGTTTCATTTCATTTATTTTTCGTTTCAAGAAAGTGATGCTTAACTTGTAGTCTACCATATATTGGTTTTATTCGCTTGTTACTTACGCAGAAGAGAAAGTGGATGTTTTCGTACCGTAAAACAATATTGACCTTCCACTGGTTTTAACAAGTCTCTGTATAAAGTCGATCTGTCCCAATTTTTTATCGTTTTTGATTTTTGTAAAAAACGTCTTGTAGTTCTTTCCTGTGATTGTACTTTTCAGTCATTGTAGGTGTTATCTGTTGTCCTCTTGTTATGATTTATAAGGTTTTATAAAAAATAAAGGAAAGCAAACAAAAACCAAACAAATCAAACCAAAATCGTAATAAGTAAACGATGCAAAACAACGGCAGTAGAATACCGAACGAACAGATAACTAAATACCGAAGTTACTGTGAATTTAGGTGATGATCACAAAAATCGAAGTCAAAAAACATGGCATAAAACGAAGACAAAACAAAGGCGCGCAGGGGCGTAGCCGAGTTAAAAATCATGTGCAAGCAAAATTTGGAGTTGTGGTTTGATGATGACCCGTAAAGCGGGGAGCCCACCTATTACGAAAAGGGGTCTAGGATAAAATATTCAAAATCCTGCAACCTGGCACTCTCCTGACATCTAATTTCATTCTCAAAAACATAGATTTTTAGACATAAAAATGGAGGTAAAAAATCCAAATATTATTGAGGCAAGAAAACAACAAAACTGATAATCTCAGGTTAGTAATTTAAAAAGCAAGAGATGTCACCGAATGAAAGTCAGCATACCCCCGCACGTTGACGTGATAAGTGCAAATTTAAGGAAAATGGACCCAGTACAGATGTCGATAAAGTACAAGTGTGTATGGACATTAAGAAAAATACAATTCTAGCTTATCGGCAGGTACATGTGATGGACTTGAAAAGAAGAGACACTGTACTACAATGTTCATGTCATCTAAGCTTTGAACAGACCAAATATCAAATCATTACTACATTCATAAGCTGAGAAATCGTTGACGGAAAATAGAATTATATATGACTATATTGGTAAAAAATCAAAGTTATCGGCAAACAGGAAGTATATGAGTGACGAACTTAACTTGAAAAGGGAAGAGACAGAACAAATCATCATTCCAAAGTTTTTGACCAAATTTCAAATTATCAGTACACGAGCTAGGAAATCCTTGGCAGAAAATGATCTGGATCAATTCCTTTTTTTAGGTTTCCCTGAATATAAGTAATGAAAGTCTCCAACCTTGTGTATCGGTTACCAAAACCTGTTTGACGCTTTCTTCCTTTTCAATACCGACATTCTTTCAACTGATCGATTGATTAGTAACATTTAACGTCTAGTGTGCAATATTTCAGCTACATCAGGATCAGACCGATAGCAAATAAATCAATAAAAAATGAATAAGGGAAAATGACAACCAAGACAAAGAGGTGTGATTGCCTCTGTAAAAGAGAAGAAATGGGCAGGGGTAAAAATTTAGTTTTCTATACCGCCTTTTAGTCTTAATACTGCATGAAACGTGATATTTTTCCATCACATTTGTCTACAACCTGTTCGAGGCCAGGCTTTCCACATTGTGATCTGACTTCCTCTCATAAGCAGTGTTTCCCCCTTAGCATTACCTGAAATACCCGATCAACTCTGCATAGATCCCCTGGAACTAGTGCTATGCCAACTTTGTGAAAGAAATACAACTTACTTCTCAAGTGGTGTCAATCACATGTATTGCATGGACACGGGTTGTTTATTCTGGTATATGCATGAAATCATTTTGCTAAACTCCTCACGGGAAGGGATCTGGTTGGAAGCTGTATACTGAGGGTATATAACTTTATTTGTCAGTTGGTAATGGGTCTAAAGCTGGCATGTCAGTTATCTGCTGGTAGTCTTTTGTGATTTCATGTTATGTCCTTATATTTAGTTCTTTCAGTTACCTTTTCACAATTGACTCAGTCCTGTTGCTAACTGAATTTTACTGTTGTTACGAATGTTTTTTTTTTTTTATCAAACTGGCTATAGGGGAAGGTTTGCTCCCAATAAAACTAGTTTAACCCAGCCGCAGCAGGTTTGCGCCTGTCCTAAGTCAGGAAAATTATTAAGCCTTTGTGTGTCTTGTCTGTTCGCTACTTAGTTTACTTTATGTCAATAGAGGTCTAGGATGGTGTTTATTTCGCTGAACTTGCCTACTCTTTATCAAGGGACCGACTCCGACCTTCCATTGGGTGTGGGGTTTCCTCACTATTCATTGAAAATCTTATGGTGGCTTTCAGTCGTTGTCTCTTTGACACATTCCCCGTTTCCCTTCTTTTTTCATATTAAAATTCTATTACAGCATCAACACGTTTGAAACGTTGAAGTGCCCAAATTACACTTATCTACGAAGGAAATTTTAGAGATCATAATAATAATTGTCTAAATGTCCGTATGCAGAAACAGTATTAACAGTAAATTCGGTATTTAGTTATTTGTTACCACTAAGTCGATGCCTCCGTGCTGACCCGGAAGCCGATTTTATTTAGAAACTTTCAACATCTAAATTTTGATTCATTTGTCGAAAACTGAGGAGTATCTCCCTCATGCAAAGCTCTGTCCTTAGATTATTTTGGCTTTCCAAAATATTCAGATTTTATCTGCACTGAATAGACATGAGTTGTCGAAATGGCCATATGCAAAGCAAAATTTACAGTTAGTTCGGTATTAATTCATTCGTTCATGAATGAGCACGACATGAATTTTCTTTATTTCAGTAATTATCTATTATTGATACTATCTACCCAAAAGACATGAAAAAATAAAAAACAAGTTCTTGGAATCTGTTGCCGTAATAAGAAGATTGCATAAATGTACATTTTCAAAATCTGCATCTCGATTATGGGTAAACCTGTATATTAACAATCACCTAAATGTTTAAACCAGTAAAATATCGTCAGTACGTATACTGAACTGAAATGGGAAAACAGTCAATATCGCCTCTCGAAAATCAAATGGTCCCAATTTACTGAAAACCTTAATTAGACCTACCTTGATGGGAAAGTGTAGTTCGCATATCAGTAGTGCTATCGCTCATTATTGAGTAAGTTTGCTTTAGTCTCGTGCAATGAAACAATTCTTATCTAGAGAGTTAAATCTAGGCAAAAAAGGGCAAATTGAGATGACCTCAGTTCTTTTTCGAAGAACTATCAACATTAGCAATAAAGGGATATGGAGTAAATGCATATGAGACAAAGTCTCTACTAATACATGTTAATAAGCAATGGAACAACGCTTTTTTGTTGTCCTTCATCTTGAAGTCACCATGAGGCCTTTTGTACTCTTGATTATGAAAGAAATAAATGTTTTAACAAAGTAATAGCAGGAATGTCTCTAAACTTTAAATAGAAAAGTTATTAGAAGATTTGAAAACAGAATTTAAAGGAATAACCCACAAACCATATTGATTTGGAGAAAATTGCCGAAAACAGGCAATAACTCCTACACAGGCCTTTTAATTTTCTTCAAAATTTCAGAGTGGGTAAGTTTTGAATTCTCAACATTTTTTTCACTTCACTCTGTTACAGTTTTTGAAATAAAGAATTAAAAATGCATAAATTTTAAAAATTTACGAAAAGAAGATGTAACTTATAGACCGGTTTTCCGATTTTCTTCAAAATGGCATCACAGAGAGATCTTGCCATTCTGAACAATTTTATCCCATGTCAGATTTTTGATATCTGTAACGGTTTTTTAGTTATTAGCCAGAAACTACAATTTAGCCTTTTGGTCTATTTTTAGAAACGGCAGCCATATTTTTCATCGGATCATAATAAACTAAAAATTGTTTGTACAGCACATGTCATTGATGATTACTATTAAGTTTCAAATTAATCCCTTAAGCGATTGCAGAGGAAAAGATTGTTTGAAAAAGTTTACGACAGACGACTGACACCGGACGCGAAGTGATGGCAAAGCTCACCCTGGCAAAGCCAGGTGAGCTAAAAAATCCACTATATCAAATCATTATAACATGGATTTTTATAGCATTTAAAAGAATTCTTTTGCAATAAAATTATTCCAAAATCATGTAAACTGATATATTTACCCTCCTTTTTGATTCCCAAGTAACAAAATATACCTTCAACAGTTGCATAATACTCTCATTAACCATTTTATACTGATTTGCAACGTTGATTAAAATACAAGTATATGACCATCTACTGCAGTTTTTTGCTCCATTTTAAATTTTCAGTCAATTTCGGATTCCAAACCTGTTATTATCAATTACCTATATTATTTTGCCATGGCTTTTACCGTTTCTAGGTAAAACGATTTGTGTGATCAAAGACGTATATTATGCATTAATATAGATATTTTTTGTAGAGACGACTGCAGCTTTCTTGGTTTAGATTCAGACAGATTGAGATTTCGAAGCTCTTGAAACTTTCGGAGGCAGTTGGAGATTTTCGGAAAAAGTAAAAAAACGATGCTATAACAAAAATTTAAAAAAAAATCATACTGATTGAGATTCGAGTCTTGTAATATTCAGAAAAGTTGAAACCGGTCAACTGATTTTCATTACCGTTCAGGAATATTAGCCCCATTTAAGATTTATGGTGTTTTGTAGCGAATGAACGATCATAAGAAACTCCTGCAGTATTGTAAAAAATACAATATTGGTATTTCAAGTATTCCAAACAATATAATACTGGTACAACTAATATCGTAAACAGCGCAATACTGGTACAGCTGCTATTGTAAGCAACACAATACTGGTACAACTAGTACTAACAATACAATACTAGTAATTCCAGTATTGTAGCATGCAATACTGGTATAGAATTTTAAACCAGTATTGTACTATGTTGGAAGTACCAGTACTTTGTTTATGTTATCCAATTTTTTTTCTCGTCCAATTTCCTTGCCTTTTTTTAATTTCATGAATTTGTTTTTTTTTTATTTTAAGTGAATTTTGTTTTACAATTATTTAAGTTGCTAAATCTACACTTAAATAATATTCAATATGAACATCTATTGCAGTTTTTTGCTCCATTTTAAATTTTCAGTCAATTTCGGATTCCAAACCTGTTATTATCAATTACCTATATTATTTTGCCATGGCTTTTACCGTTTCTAGGTAAATGATTTGTGTGATCAAAGACGTAATTATGCATTAATATAAATATTTTTTTGTAGAGACGACTGCAGCTTTCTTGGTTTAGATTCAGACAGATTGAGATTTCAAAGCTCTTGAAATTTTCGGAGGCAGTTGGAGATTTTCAGAAAAGTAAAAAAGCGATGCTATAACAAAAATTAAAAAAAATCATACTGATTGAGATTCGAGTCTTGTAATATTCAGAAAAGTTGAAACCGGTCAACTGATTTTCATTACCGTTCAGGAATATTAGCCCCATTTAAGATTTATGGTGTTTTGTAGCGAATGAACGATCATAAGAAACTCCTGCAGTATCGTAAAAAATACAATATTGGCATTTCAAGTATTCCAAACAATATAATACTGGTACAACTAATATCGTAAACAGCGCAATACTGGTACAGCTGCTATTGTAAGCAACACAATACTGGTACAACTAGTACTAACAATACAATACTAGTAATTCCAGTATTGTAGCATGCAATACTGGTATAGAATTTTAAACCAGTATTGTACTATGTTGGAAGTACCAGTACTTTGTTTATCTTATTCAATTTTTTCTCGTCCAATTTCCTTGCCTTTTTTTTAATTTCATGAATTTGGTTTTTTTTTATTTTAAGTGAATTTTGTTTTACAATTATTTTCAGTTGCTAAATCTACACTTAAATAATATTCAATATGAACATCTCTTGCAGTTTTTTGCTCCATTTTAAATTTTCAGTCAATTTCGGATTCCAAACCTGTTATTATCAATTACATATATTATTTTGCCATGGCTTTTACCGTTTCTATGTAAATGATTTGTGTGATCAAAGACGTAATTATGCATTAATATAAATATTTTTTTGTAGAGACGACTGCAGCTTTCTTGGTTTAGATTCAGACAGATTGAGATTTCAAAGCTCTTGAAATTTTCGGAGGCAGTTGGAGATTTTCAGAAAAGTAAAAAAACGATGCTGTAACAAAAATTAAAAAAAATCATACTGATTGAGATTCGAGTCTTGTAATATTCAAAAAAGTTGAAACCGGTCAACTGATTTTCATTACCGTTCAGGAATATTAGCCCCATTTAAGATTTATGGTGTTTTGTAGCGAATGAACGATCATAAGAAACTCCTTGAAAAATGGCTGTGCTTTTTCTTTTATTACTATTTTCTTCCTTTTTTTCATTCTGGCCATTGCTTGCAAAGGACTGAATTTATCATTCAAACTCAAGCTCTGACGGAGTAGAATTACGTTTGCATGCATATTGAAACTGGTAAGTACCAGTTAATGAATATGAAAGTTCCGAAAAAACTTGACAAATTATATGGTTTTCAATCTACACTTCCTTGACAAATTAATGAAGATGTCATAACTGCATCTGCAATGTTATTAGTCCGAAGCTAGCGGTTTCTCTAGGCTAATTAATGCGACTAGCCTAAAACAACATCGAGTGAAATACAGCTACCTCTAGGCCAATTCAAAGGTTAATACAAAAATCAACATTCAAGAACATAGTGATATGTTTGTTCATTGTTTTCAAAAAGTGTTAATGATTTTTATATATAAGGATTGGAAGTATGAACAAAACAAAATTATTCATGTACCTAATACTCCCCAAGACATCTGAATAAACCAAACTAATAAGTCGTATTATAGAGCGGAGTACTTGGAATACCCAAGCAAATAAGATGGCTTTCCTGAAATTCTTCAAAAGGCGAAAGTACAGCCGCTTATCTGATGAATCAGACGTATTTTGGGCAATAAGTATGCATGATTTCCTGACAGCAAGACTTCTGGTTGAAACAACGAACAGTGTTAATGTCAAAAATTCATCGAAAGCATCACCTTTGATAGCAGTTTGTCAAATTGGATCTGAAAATGAGGAAATATTTGCGTTTGTGAATTTCTTGTTGGAGAAAGGAGTGAACATTGGAAAGAAAGACAAATATGGGAAAACAGCTATTGATTATGCAAGACAAAATGGATGCTATGAAATTGCATATATACTTGAAATACAAATGGACAAAAATTTGACTGCGAGATTACAGGAATGTGGACTTATGCCACGAGACAAAGTTTGAAGGACATTTTGATTTCATTATTTTATTTATTATAATTGTAATGAAAGACAAGATAACTCCAACATTTCGTTTCAAAGAGTTTTTCACAGAAAACATCGACAGTGATATTTCAGAACAAACTCTTTCATATAGTTTCTTATTGGAATCTAGTAGACTCTTTATTGGAATTTAACATAGTAATTCGGTTGAATTTCGCATAGTTAAGTCCAAAGCCAGTAGAAAAGAGGTACAATCTTTGTTTTTGGTAAACGAGACATGATTTTCATAACTCGAATCCCGGCATAATATCTTACGTGAGTTATTACTATCTTTGGTACCTAACTACCGTTATATTCATGTGCAAAATATAGTGCAGTATTGTATTATTTTTTAACGGTGATTTAACGGCAGTTTATAAATCTTTTTGTGCCAAATGGAATAATGAAATGTTTTTTGATTTGTACATGCCAAGGAGCAATGTTTTAATTTTATTTAAGCCATTATTTACCTTTGTCTATATTACTACGCCATTTGTTCTCATCAGCTCTAGACACTATACGACATTTGATTTACTTATAGCTTCCTATTATTATCACCCATTGTTATTTTATTCATGTTATTAAAGGTATGCAATAAATATTACGTATCATATTAATACTACCATTGTATCAAATAACTACATGACTGTACTTTTAACTTCCGTGATATTAATTTTGGAAAGAGTTGTCCCTCCTTCGATTATAGTGTGCAATTGGATATTATATGGTTAAAAATTATGCTGACCCTTCTGTTATACCCTGTATTCCACTGTGTTATGTACGTAATCAATGTGTTACGGATTTTATCCTACTGTTTGAGAATAACAAAGTAACATACCATGGTTTTTATCAAATTAATCAACTGATTTAAAAGATGTCACTCAAGAATCAGTTACCCAACAGATATTCCAATATAAACACATCTTAGCTGGCTGTATGACGGCTACCACATGTGGCTCAGATCATGCATACTCTTCTGCAACATGTAATAATACTGCTGCATGGTTTGTAGTTTGCAGTTAGTGCTTTTTGTGACATTTTATGATTTCCATATAGCAATGTATTGTGTTTAATACAATGTGTTTAAGCTGACCCTTTTCCCGCATATATGAAATAAATCAATATAAGATCATATAACCAAACAAAATAACATACACAATTTTTTCCATCCGTTGATGAAATAAGATTTAAATCGAGTTATCATTTGATATGGTTGCAACCATATCTTTTCTTGTTATATCATGTCATAGGTTTAACAGAGAACAGTTCGCAGTACAATCAAATACCCGGACATCTGATGTAAATAGCTCTTGTAATAGCATAGGTCTTTACCTTGCTGAAATTGACTTTAAAAATTTACATAATACATATGTATACTCTCTGATATATTGTTGACTTTTATCAGACAATTTCTAAGGATGTACATGATGGAAACGAAAAGATATGTATACCTTTTAAGTAAACAAATGTTACTCCTATAGAATGGCCACGTTTTAAAACAAATATGTGTCAAAATAATACCAAAGTACGGTAATATAATTTCGATCTTTTGGGTTATTTCTTCTCTATCACCTTTAACATGTTTTTTGGTAAATGGATTTCCAAATGTTTTGGTTTGATCTGCACTGATGAGACATATGTTGTCGAATTGAGCATATGCAAAAAATAAATTAACAGAAAGTCCGGTATTTTGTTATTGTATCAAATTATCTTTTTAAATGTTGCCTGTTTCTATCTGTATTCTGCATTTAACAATTAAGTAATATAACCTAAATTATTTCAATTTTATGTACTGCAAATATAACAGTCTGGTGATTGTTTTAATAAAAAAACATGTTATTACTTATATATTATTGGAATTGTCTAATGAATGATTCGAGAGCTTAAATAAAGATTTAGTTTAACTGAGTCACAATCGTTTAATAAAAATTTTACTTACTGACTTACTTACTTATATTTTTCCCAATGAAAAAATACAGCGTCCTCAGTATTTGTATGTCTTTCTCTGATTACATATAATGCACTCTAATTTAATTGGTTTGTTTTGTATGAGATTTTATGACAGTTTCAGCAGTACATCAGCTATATCGTAACGGTCAGTTTTCAGTGATGTGCAATGTGAAGCACGAACTCATGATCACAACGCAGAGGTGATATGCGACAGTAATTTACATATTTACACAATAAGAATAGTGTTTTTCAATACTGTGGATGCACTTTTATTCGTGGACATCAATATTCGTGGTTTTCATAAAAATCACCATTTCGTGTGTACTTAAATTCGTGGTTTCATCCATTAAAACTCTATGGAAAATATGCATTTCGTTGGGAACTTAATTTCGTGGTATAAGTGAACCACAAAATCCACGAAAATTGGAACCCCACGAACAATAGTACTTTCTTAGTACAATAGTTGTGTTTTAATTTACAACTAATTAAGTCTGTGTTTGGTATAAAAATTCAAATTCAACGCACAATAATTTATTTTCGACAAGCAATCTCTCATCAGTTTTACTTTCTTAAAGTTAAAAAAAAGGAAATAAAGAATATTGAAAAGAAATGTCAATTAGGTAGGGAGTTTGATTTTTCTGTTGTGTCACAGACTCCTTAGGCTAGAAGCCAGTTCACCAGCCGGCCAATCTTTCTGAATTCATTTTTGTTTCATTCTATTTTTTTTTCAGAAAGTGGTGTTTAATTTGTAGTCTCCCTATATCAGGTTTTATATGTTATTTAAAGAAAACGTGGTAGAGAAAGTGGATGTTTTGACACCCCGAAACCGATAAAGCCCTTCCACTGATTTATACTAGTGCCTTTAACAGGTCAATCTGTCCAAAGTTTTAATAGTTTTTGATGTTTGTCTTTTGCCTTCGATTTGTGCTTTACTTGTGAAAGGTCTTGTAGATAATTTCCTGTAATTGTGCTTTTCAGTCAATGTAGGTGTTTTCTGTTATCCTCTCGTTTTGATTTATAAGGTTGATATAAGAAATAAAGGAAAGCAAACAAAAAACTAGAAGTGGTGCCATCAGAAAAGATGGCCATCCCCGCACTCACCTGTTTGACACAGAAAACAGTCGTTATTGACCCTTGGGGTAATTTTCCTCAACATTTTTAAAATCAAATTATTGACAGTCACTATTTTTACTAAGAAAGTATACAAGGATATACGGTTGCTAGGTAGAATTTCCAAAAATGAGTGGTCTTTGAGACTCATGAAATTTACCAAATTTTGAATCAATTATTTTGAAAATCCAATTGGTGAAAATGATTGCCCTAATCGAAACTAATCCTAACACTGTTGTTGCTAGGTAGAGTTCCAAAAAATAAGTGGTCTTTGACACTTTCAGGAAATTTACCAAAGTTGGAATCAATTATTTTGTAGATCCAATTGGTGAAAATGATTGCCCTAATAGAAACAAATCCTAACAGTATGGTTGCTAGGTAGAATTCCAAAAAATAAGTGGTCTTTGAGACTTTCAGGAAATTTACCAAAATTGGAATCAAATATTTTTGAAATTCAATTGGTGAAAATGTTAGTCCTAATTGAACAAATTACTACATGTATGGTTGCTAGGTAGAATTCCAAGAAATAAGTGGTCTTTGAGAGATTCAGGAAATTTACCAAAGTCGGAACCGGAATCAAAATTCTGAAACTTTATTGCACATCTGCAGACTATATGCAACAATTCTATTACAAAATTAAAACACTTAACCCAAAAATGAAGGAGGAGTTCCACTGATAAGCTCACATATATAAAATAGACATCTTGGGCCTCTTGTTTGCACCAAGACCAATATCAAAAATCCGAAAGCTTATTGCGCATCTGCAGCATATATGCAACAATTCTATAACAAAATTAAAACACTAAATCCAAAAATGAGCGAGGAGTTCCACTGACAAGATCCATCTAACGGACAGACGGACGGACGGACAGACCGACGGGACCAAAACAATATCCCCGCATTTTCTTCAGAAAAGTGCGGGGATAACAAATAAATCAAACCAAAACCATAATAATCAACAATACAAAACAACGGCAGTAGAATACCGAAGGAACAAAGGAGGTGATTGTCACACAAATCGAATTCAAAAGACATGGCGAAAACGGCAACAAAGAAAACCAAAACAAAACATAACTTGAGACAGCCACAATGCACAGAAACTAGAGGCTCAGGGACTGAGCCCGAACAGCTCACTTGACGCTTACCCTTCCGGAGCACCTGATGTCACTTTTTTTAGAGTTCACACTGTTAGTGCTTTAGTTTTTTGTGTTGTATATGTAATGTTCGTGTGTTTTGTGGGCATGTGGTGTCTTTGGACTTCCGTCTTCTGGTATTCTTGCTTTTGCCTTGTCTCTTGACTTTGATTTATGTAATCTTGTGCCTTGTTTCTTCGGTATTCTACTCACATTGTTTTGACCAAAACCTTCTTATATTAACCATGTCTAAGCTGATGACCAAAATGATTTTTTCCCCTTGGGTCTAATGTTAAGTTATAGTTTGCGTGGTTTCAGAGAAGATCATCAAAATGCGATATTCCCTTAGGTTTCAATGTTAAAACTATGTTCCATGCTGGCGGCAATGTTTTTTGTCAGATATTACCCAAAATAAGAAATCGTTGTCGTTGTACATGACCTTCAATACATCATTCAAATTCAGGTTGATTATATTTGCTCCAATAATTTCAAAGTAGATGACTAAAATTATTAATTTCCCATAGGGTCTAATGTTTTCCTTAAATTCCGTTACGGATGCCCCCAAACAAAAATCGTACTAAAATCATGTTAAACTTATACTTAACTTGTATATACACGAGTTATTGTACTGATTTATTTACAATCTATTAAATAACTGATCATATGAGTTATAAAATGAGTTATTAAAACTTCACAAGTTTAGTACAAGTTATTTGTTGGATTGCGAGTTGTATGCAATTTATTAAGACAATTTCTTGGTTAAAAACAACTTATTTGCAATTTATTGTCTTTGATAGAATAGTGTTTACAAGTCTGGTGCAATTTATTTACTGTATAATCAAACCGCTACAAGTTTGATACGATTTTTTTTAAACCCTAATTTTAATTTTGCTACGAGTTATTAAACCTAAATTTACATAAATTTCTGAGAAACAATTTGTATACAATTTATTACTATTACACAAGAAAACAGGAAACATATGTGACATCAAACATTCATGCGCACACCAGAAGCTGTCAGTTTTGAAAAATATCAGAGGGAGAGAGTGAGTGGAACTGCTTGTTTAAAGAAAGTAACCAAAAAGGTATTTATAATTTAAAATAAACTGCATGACAAATATTTTTTAAAGAAATTTATCATTATACTAATATGCTACGATGTTAACTAATATGTTAAAATAATATGGCATGATTAAGGTAGTATAATTCCAATTGCTATTGCAACGTCCAATTTCATTGGTCAACGTCACGAACAACAATGAGTTTATTTTTTTCGATAAACGTTTCTTGCCCATTAATACGCTCCGAGGAAAATAGTGCAGTATATGGTGACGTCAAATTCAGTGAAAACATTGCTTTAATTTCAAAGTGTTGGAATTATAATAAATAAAATTAATTTTGGAGGAGTTTATGGATGTGTTTATGGACGCGGACTTTTTACTCACAAACTTTACATAAAGTCCTTCGGACTTTTTTTAGTTTGTGAGTGGGTCGGCCCCGTTTAGACATCGATAAACTCCTCCAAAATGACTTTTATTCCTATAATAATGTCCCTTATAAATTCTAACCTTAAATTGAGTATGTTTCAGTAATGGCCTGCATGCATGGATATAGTGATGATTGGGAGGTTGTAATCATGCTTTCTTTCACAACATTAATATAAATCAGGATTTTTTTAAATTTAGAATTCATATTTGACATTTTTAATATGTTTCTATAGTCAAGTTATATATATTTTCCAATTCGAAACATTATCCAATTATATGTTGCCAATAGTTTCAAAGCAATTTCAAGAACAAAACTAAGTACTGCAAAATCAGTTATTGAAACAGGAAAATACACAATAACTAGAAATATATAGAACTTTGCTATATGTAATTAATGTACAAGTGTATGTGAGAAGTGACCTATATTTTGAATTTTTGTGATAATAGCACACTATTTATTCAATTCGAGTTATTTAAGAGTTATTTACGAGTTATTTATGATTTATTTCAGACAATTTTTTAGTTGTTTACAATTTATTCCTAACAATTTTAATATGATCTATTTGCTTTTAATAAGTAATGTGCAATTTATTAGATGATATAAATCTCTAAAACAATTTAGGCTAGAGTTATTAACAGTTTTTTCTGGAGTCTTAAAATAAGTTCCTTATGGTTTATTTAAACTATTTATTAATGGTTTATTCTTTAGTGAATTATTAGCTCATTTGCATGCGAAATTTGCCACATCAAAATTGTGACAAACTTGTTAAATTTCTTTACGATTTATTTGTACGAGTTATTCGAGACTTTTTTTGTTTGGGCCGTGTTTTTTATCTTATCAGAAAGAAATGGGCAATATTTGTAAAGGATCTTCAATACATCATCCTGTAAAGTTTGGTTGAATTTGCTTCATTGGTTTCAGAGGAGAAGATGAAAATGACGTTTTTCCCCATAGGTTCCTATGTTTAATATAAGTTCCGTGCTTGCGGCCATGTTTTTTATTGGATTGCAACAAAATAAGCAATCTTTGTAAAAGATTTACCATACATCATTCCTGTAAAGTTGGGTTGAATTTTCATCAGTTGTTTCAGAGGAGTTGATGAAAATGATGGTTTTCCCATAGGGTCCTATGTTAAATATAAGTTCCGCGCTGGCGGCCATGTTTTTTATCAGATCGGAACAAAATGAGCAAACTTTGTAAAGGACCTTCCTTACATCATTCCTGTAAAGTTTGGTCGAATTTGCCTTAGTCCTTTCAGACGAGTTTATGAAAATGATGTTTGTCCCATAGGGTCCTCTTTCAAATACAAGTTCCGTACTGCCGGCCATGTCTTTTATTGGATAATAATGAATAACAAAATACCGAAGTTACTGCCAATTTATTCTCTGCATATGCGCATTTCGACAACTTATGTCTCATTAGTGCAGATAAAACCAAAACATTTGAAGTCAATTAACCAAAAACTATGTTTTCTCATAGGGTCCTATTTTAGATATAAGTTCCGCACTAGCGGCCATGTTTTTTATCGGATTGGAACAAAATGAGCAATCTTTGTAAAGGATCTTCCATACATCATTCCTGTAAAGTTTTGTTGAATTTGGTTCAGTGGTTTTCGAGGAGTTGATGAAAATGTGAAAAGTTAACGGACGGACGATGAACGACGGACGCAAAGTGATGACAATAGCTCATACTGACCCTTTGGGCCAGGTGAACTAATAAAAAGTCGACACCAAGGACTAAGGCATTCATAGTGTGAACTCCTATGAAAACCGGGAGTGACATCATGTACTCCAGAAGGATCTACATGTCCTTCTCCGCCAGCGGCATCCGTCACATTATCAGTGAGTCAGTCCAGGGATGAGCCAAATCCGGTTGTGTCAAATTCATGAAGATGTGAAATCTAGCTGAAAGTGTCCGTTTTCGTTTGCGATACTGACACAGAAAAACCGGGACGTAACTTACATTCTTTACGTAATAGTGGATATCGACGGGATATTCTATACCAATCCGTTAAATTGGCTTCCGATTCCAGTGACCTGAACACTTTATACATCTACTGGCCTCTCACTGGTACTATCGATGTCTACTGAAATACATGACGACTCTTTACCAAACCCTTCAGGGAGTTTTTTGACTTTGACCTTTTTCTTCCGAAGTGCGACAGTGTTTTAGGTCCCTTGACCTAGCAGGTAGTTTAGCGACGAGCACCTTTCGATCCATCTGTCTAAATTACGTTTTGTCAATAGCTTTTCTTTTCCAAGATAGAGGTCAGAGGGTTTGTAGTCAATCTGTATTGGGTTTTATTCGTATGTTTATTATACGGGAAAAGGGATGAGGAAAGTGGAGATTTGGGTACCCATAAACTGGCTTTTGCTCGCGCCAGTACTAAGTCCGGCTATTCCGAGTTCCTATCGTTGTTAATATTTGTCTCTTGTCTTCATTATTGTTTTTCTGGCGGAGTTCGCTTGTCAGTTGTGGCATGTGATTGTAGTTTTTCAGCCTTTATAGGTGTTTACTGTTATCCTGTTTTTGTAACGTCATATCTATCAATGATTTCATGGTGACGGCCATAGAACTTCTTAAGGAATGAAAGTAAAAAGGCTAAACAAATCCCTGACTAAGCAGCTTTTTGACAGTATTTTTGCTCTATTTAAAAAAATCACTGTGTAAACGTCATGCTCGACAGTAACAAGTACGCTCTATCGGCTGAAGAGGTAGGTATATTTCTGCTCAGAAAGGGAAAGTTCACAATAAGGTCAAATCATCATAATAGTCTATTAGCTTAGATTTTAAACGCCCATCTTCGTCAATGTATATCAAAATATCTAATTACGAAACTGAAGTAGGTGTATCAGTACAAATTACGTCACAGCATAAGAAAAGGATAGAACTACACGAGGAAAAGATACGAAAAAGTCTCCAAATTTTTTACGATTTGGCATAGTGAATTGCCAAAAAACAAGCATCTTTTTAGTAATACGATGTAGACAATGATTGTAAATAATAATTAGTATATGTTAAACAAAAGTAGACTCATTTTTAATACCAAAAAAAGCCTTGTCTAGATTAATATACATTTGTCTACGGGGAATTAAAAAATCGATTCCTTGAAAGAAAGATATCTAACAGAACGCAAATATAAAAGGTGACAGTTTTTGACAATAAAAAAAATCGAATACCAATGCAAAAAGGCAGAAAAGGGAATAAAAAAGCTATAAACACAGCAATTCAGATGTCATGCAAAGGGAGACAATATCAGAAAGTTAAAATAAATCAGCAAAAATGAACAAAGAGCGACATAAAAGCAGCACAATCCCGTACAAAAATCTGGAGGTGTCACCAGTTGCTCCCGAAGGATAAGACTTATTCCTTTTTTAATTTCTATTTTCCAGAAATAAATTTTAAAAAATAGTAATGATATGTCCCTGTCATATTTTTTTCTTACCAGTAGGCAAAAGACATTATTGTATTAAGATTTATAAAGGATAGAATATACAGGAAACCCTGGCGACATGTTTATTGTTCAGCTTTCACATAAAATGTCTGAGGGATAAATGTATTCAATTTTCATCAATTTGCAAGAGTGATACAGTTCTGTCTGATGCCTAGAAAATCTGTAACGTACAGTGTAAGTAATAGATACGTATTATGTTTTTTTTTCAGAAATATAAATCATTTTCGGAAAAATGGCGCTAATCTGCGGTAATATGACGTTCGATATACGTAATGATCAATTATGACGTCGTCATAAAAATAGACAAAAGAAGGACATTCCACGCTATAAAACATGTCAATTCCGTGTCCAACTTGTGTCACACAATTTACAAAATAAAATGCGTTGCGTTTTTTAAAAGTGTCAATCTACCTTAAAAATAATTAATAAACTTTGGCAAAAACTTGAATATCATATTTCCATTTATGTTTTTAACAGTTATTCAGGATACATCTTTACTGAGTAGTCTTTTCTGATATTTACTTTGTTCCTTCGGTATTCTACTGCCGTTGTTTTACTATGAAGTAAACATTATCCTTTACACAGAACTTTGCTAGACAGTTACGTAATTTAATGACTATATTTGTCATCATAGATATTTTGTATGACATGTTCAAATCAAGAAAGATTTTGTTTGACATGTTATGCCCAGAAAGTACTTGTACTAAATTCTGTGATATGGTTCTTTGAACTGGCTTTAAAAACAGTTGTCTTTGTTCTTCGTGATGGCAAGGTAACAACGCTAAAGATTTTGTTGTAACTTAAATCGTGCTGTTTCTATACTAACCCCTTGTTACAGTTGTTAGTGTGGTAAATATCATGACATGATAACATTAAAGAAAAAAACATTTTTCTCCGCTTTGTTTACTATTGAAAAGCTTTGAATTATCGCAATATCCTTTTACCTCATATCTTTTTTATCGCAATTCTCTCTAGACAGCAAACTTAATTTCTATTTGTTGTCACTGGTAACTGATAATTTGACTTGTCGTGATTTTGGATTTATGATTTTAGAATTTCTCCTTTCCTCATTCTTGCTTCGGTATTCGTTTGCCGCTGTATACTAACATTAAACAACAGTCGTTTGGAGTCAAAAAAGCTTTGACTACTACAGATGCAAGACATAATAAGAAAATATACGCTTTATTGTGGCTCGCTGAAGAAACCTTGTTAATGGGTATCGTTAAATCACGTTTTTCATATTATAATGGGTCAGTCTTTTATTATTGAAAGGAATATAAAACCAGTATGTATTTTGTAATCTCAATCAAAATGAATGAAACAGTCTTGAAAAAAATAGTCGTCTTTTACATAGGTGACAAACAGTGACGACCTCCATCGATAAACAAAAGTTGTCCAGTTATAAACGATGATTCATCCGACAACAAAAACTTGATAGCTTTAGCAACTTCAATCGGCTCTGCTGCTCCACCTAGCGGCTGTAGCTGTTTCTGTTTATCAAGGTACTGGAATATAAAGATATATGTATATAATTATAATAGCTATTGTAACGTCCAATTTCATTGGTTAACGTCACGAACAACAAAGAAGTTATTTTCGGACTTTATTCAGCTTGTGAGCGAGTCGGCCGCGTTTACACATCGATAAACTCCTCCAAAATTACCTTTATTTCTATAATATATATCATTTTGTTTATTGTTTCTTTCAACTTAAGTCACAAATTTATTTTCAAAGATACGATCGTGTTCTAATGCACAATATAGATTTAGAAACACAGGCTTGTTATCAACAGTCGAAAGATAAACCACTTTGCTGCAATATTTATTGTTACTGCGACATCCAAGTGTGATACTTTGCTATACTTATTATTACGATTTGACAACTTTTGTGTTGCTTTAATTGTAAATGCTCAACAATTGAAGTATCATATTACCGCGAAATGATGAAAGTGAGATACTTATTGTAGTTCTTACATTTGAATAAAAGTAAGGGGAATTTCATAAAAGTGTCCTGACTTTATTATGAAAGGTTGACAATAAACTAGAAAAAATTTTTTGGCTCATGTACTTGAATTTGAACTACAAGGAATTATAAAATTTGTAGGTTTTCCACAGGGGTTTTTCATAGGCTTTTTAAATAAGTTTAAGTCTTTAAAATTGTTTGAAGGAATAATGTGAATTTCTTGAAAACTTGTCCGAAATTCTTAATGGTACATGCTTTTAGAATATAACATGAAAAAATGCTGTTCATGGGCAAAATGTTTTATATGAAATGATAAAGAAGACACATGAGTCTGCATATATGACTAAATATCTTAAATCAATGGTGGCGACTGCCTTAATTAGTGCAATTAACGGGAAGATATGAAATAAGACCTTGATTTGTAAGCTGCTGTATTTATTGTAAAATCGGTAAATTTTAATGTGATTTCGGTATCTTGATATTCGTATATATATAAATAACTTACACTCTTGCACGTATTGTATGCCCATGGAATATGGGACTTCTGAATCGTTTTCACGTTCAATTACTAAACGAAAATCGTTGAGAGGGACTCACCAATTAACGAACACTGTTGAGCTAAGGGTGATTTATATTCTATTTAATTTAGCACTTCAGGTTAATTGTTTTTATTAATCAAAATTTAGTAAAAGAATTTTCATGCTAAAAATTATAATTATACACTATATTAAAATTGATATATTCCACCCAAAAAAAACCCCAAAATATTCATAAATATTTTGTTTTTTTGGGTGGAATATTTCAATTTCAATAGGCCAATAATCCATTCATTTCTTCATACTGGTATTTAAGGCGATCGTTTCCGCTTTCAATTACATGAGAGTTCCTATCTCGAAATTCCCATACTTACCATGTTACTTTCACATTTCACAAAATTGATGCAAAATTCGTTAGGACATTGGTTCCATGAAACAATAAATACTAGATTGACTGTTGGTTGGGGAAACTTTATACAACGTGATTGCCTCTGTGCACATTCAAAACAATTGAAAATCTAATATCTTACTGATGCATAACGATCTTCTGACATCCCAGCTCTTCGCTGAAAATCTGTAATGATGACTCCAGGACTGCAAAACAAAAAATATAGGCACGTAAAGTAAGTGAAAACCGAACTCTCAGTCAAAAACGAATAAAAGAGAGAAAGACTTCACACAAATACGGCACAGAAAAAAACTGGAGACACGCATACAGATGAACAGAATGTACCCGATTAAGGAAAAAATGGTAAAAATACGAGGAACAGTTGATTTTTTTCATTCAAATTATTTCTAAAAAAACATTATCACCACAAAATATAACTTCTTTCTGTGTAGTTTTGAAATTATAACTCAGTATTGTCCTTTCTACTATGCAATTTTTACAGTCATTTTTACATAAAAATAGTCGTAATTCTTTAAATTTCACATCGCAGAAATTAAATTTACAGTAAGGTCGGTATTAAGTTATTTATTGACTCACTAGGAAAGTAAGTGAGAATCGAACCACCAATCAAAAACGAATAATCCGAAGACAGACAATGGCAACATCGGAAACAACAAAGAAACAGAGGCACAACATGAGTATGGCACAGAAAAGAAAAATGAAGATACACACACACAAAGATGAACAACACCGACCCAATAAAAAAACATGGGTGTGATCAGATGCACCGGTAGAGTAAGCATCTCCTACTTCTTATAAGACACCCGCCGTGTTCAACATGTCGAATCCGGTAGTACAGTCAAATCCGGTAGAGGAAACAACAATAAAGCTTTAAAAGGAAAGATCTGTTGTCATCTGGGAAACAGATATCCCATAGAGGTCCACAAGATGGTGATGTCGACCATAAAACTTCTGGGAGGGGGGATGACTTTTAAAAGTTTTGTAAAATTGTCGTTTTCTTGTGAAAATTGCCGCTGGAATATAAATAAGATTAAGCACTTTTTTAAACTCCACGGCAACACTTAGATATAAAGAAGTGCTTTATCTACTACATAATGTTTATGATTTAAGCACTAACACAAAAATACATGGGTGTTCCGTGGAACGAACACATGTGTCGCATGTACTTAATATATTTAGGAATTAGAATTACAAAGTACATGATGTACATCTATATTGGATACTGAAGCATGCATTTCTCAAAGTTTGGTAGAAAAATACAGAGGCTTTTATGAGGAGTTGAGGATAACGGAGGCGTATACTATGACTCGATAACCTAAATTGCAAGTTCAATGATAATATGAAAATAAAGAAAAATAAACTGCATGGTGCACACCTACAATATACACTGAAACATTCCTGCAAGTTTGGTTGAACAATATAAAGCTGTTTAGAATGAGTTGTGGATAATGGATAAATATCCTAAATCTCAATTAGCAAAAATGACAAAAGTAAAAAAAATCTAAAAAAAACAGAAGTAAAGAAAAACAAAATGCATGGTGCACATCTTCACGATATATAATTAAGCATTCTTGCAATTAAGGTAGAAAAATAAAAAGACGTTGAGGAGTTGCGAATAATGGAGACGTGCCCTAAAATAGAATAAAAAAATTCAATTTCAATTACATCATACATATACTTGCATGTACATTGTATCTTAATTGTCTTGTTTAATGAAAAATTGAGTTGTCAACATTTATCACAGTAATTATCTCTATCCATGGATAAATGGAAAAAAAGAAAACAGAAACCACCTACAATGGCCGAAAAACACAGTCACATGCCGCAATGTACCAAGGAACTGCACAAGAAAAAAAAACTCAATAAAAGACAAAAGACAAACGTAAATAACGATAGGAACTCGGGACAGCAGGACTTGGTACCGGCACTGGCAAAAGCCAGCGATGGGGTTAAACTGTTTGATGGGCATCCAAACCTCCCCTTTCTCTATCATGTTTCCCTATAGTATAATAAACTTAAGAATAAAACCCAAAACAGAAGTCACATGACCACAATCTTGAAAAGGAAAAAGGAACAAAACGTAATTTTGAAAGATGGGTCAAGGAGTGCTCACCGCTAAACTGCCGACTAGCTGCCTCAAGACTTCAATAAGCTAATTGAAAGATTTACTCAAATTACAAATCTTAAAAAAAATGGATAACAGGAAACACCTACAATGGCTGAAAATCATAAGGTACATGCAACAGTTTGCAAGGGAACTACACCAGAAAAACACGTATAAGACAAAAGACAAACGTAGACAACGATAGGAACTCGGGACAGCCGGACTTGGTACCGGCACTAGAAAAAGCCAGCGGTAGGGTTAAACCGGTTTATGGGTACCCAAACCTCCCCTTTTTCTGTCCCGTTTCCCTATAGTATAAAAACATACGAATAAAATCCAATACAGGTAGACTACTAACTCCATGACCACAATCTTGAAAGGAAAAAAAAAGACAATACGTAATTTTGAAAGATGGGTCAAGGGGTGCCGGCTAGCTCAAGGAGCCTAGTTTGCTGGTAGAACACTGTTGCACTACGGAAGAAAAATCAAACTCAAAACTTCCCGAAGGGTTTGGTCAAGAATCATCATAAATTTCAGTAGACATCGGCAGTATCAGTGAGAGGCCAGTATGTGTGCAAAATTTTCAGGTCACTAGGTCTCAAAGCTAATTTATCGGATGCAAGCAGAATATCTTGCCGATATCCCCTATTACGTAAAGAATGTAAGTTACGTCCCAGCTTTTCTGGATTCTTTATCAATTTCTGGCATTTTAACAACATTTCCGTAAAATTGAGGACTAGAAATGCCCAGAGTAATAAGCTTTTTACGAGTAAAGCCATATTTAGATATAACATGTTCATATCTATTACAAAACTTCTTAAATGTATTCAACAACTTATGAAATCTGTAACCTTGTTGTAAAAGTTTGGCTGTGATAGTACGATTACGTTCATTGAAATCATCAAGAGTAGAACAAACTCGTGCGAATCGTAACAGTTGAGAAATATACACCCCTTAGGATGGAGCAAGGGGAATGTCGCCGTCAAGAAAAGGGAAATTAGTAATCATCCCTTTTATCATATATTTTGGTTTTGATTTTACCAGAGTCAATAAAGATAGTCAGATCCAGAAAAGGGCAACATTTGGAATCATTGTTAGCTTTATTTAATTTCAGTTGTTGTGGATAAATAATGTCTACATAATCTAAAAACTGGGGATTATCAATAGTAAGGATATCGTCAATATACCTGCTGTTATCATTGAAAATGGAAATAAGTTTATCACTGTTAGGTACGGTTCCGTTTCGAAGTTTTTTCATGTTCCTACAAGCATTGTTGCAAATGAGGTTATTAAATAAAATGTCGTTGAGGAGGAGTTGCGGATGGTGAAGACACACCCTCAAGACTCCAATAATCTAGAATGACAAAGTCCAAAAACAGCGTAAATTCTGAAAAAAACAAAATTAAAGAAAAACAAAATGAAAGGTGTACAGCTTCAACATATGCTGAAGCATTCCTGCAAATTAGATTGAAAAATACAATGCCGTTAAGGAGGAGTTGCGTACTATGGAGACATACCCTCAAGACTCTAATAAGCTAAAGAGACGAATTCAAAAACATTGTAAAACCTTGAAAACAAACAAAATTAAAAACAAACAAAATGCATGGTGCACATCTTCAATATATACAGACGCATTCTTGTAAGTTTGGTTAAAAAAAGCCTAGCGCTTCAGGAGGAGATGCGGATAATGCTTAATTTTTAGTCATACAGACGGACAGAAGAACAGACAGATGGACGAAAGACGAAGGATATTGATTCCTATGTGTCGATCTTGCCTTGATAAAGCTCGGTTGCTAACAAATAGATTACTTAAGCAAGGGTTTGTAACCCATAACTTGAAGTTATACAGAAGTTTTACGGTCGACATCACGATCCTTTAGACCGCTAAGGGGATAACAACAGATCTTTCTCTTTGCCACTAAAGTTTGTTTTCTCCAACCGGATTTGACTTTACTACCGGAGTTGACATGTTCAACCCGGTGGGTGTCTTATAAGAAACAGGAGATGTTTACTCTACCGGGGGGCCTGATCTCACCTAGGGTTTTTTACTGGGTCCGTGCTTTTTTGTAAATGTGTGTGGTTTTATTTTTCCTTACTGTGTCGTGCTCATGTTATGTCTCAGTTTCCTTGTTTTCCGATGTTGCCAATATCCTTGGATTGTTTTGTTTAGACTGACGGTTCGGTTCTCACTTACTTTAAAGAAGCAAAGCCAAGACGTTTTAAAAAATCCATACGAAAAAGTAGTTCTTTTGTCTAACTGCGATTGAATTTTAAATTCAGCAAAAAAAACTATATCAACAGTATTTGTCAGCATTCGTTTGTTTTCAAACAACAGCAGTAGAATACAGAAGGAACAATGGGGTGGAATTTACAAAAATCGACATCCAAAGACACGGCCAAAACGAGGACACAGAAAACAATGACGTTAGACAGATACAAAGTAAAGAAATAGAAAATAACTGATGCCAATAAAGATACATTCAGCTCTCTTGGACCAAAATTCATTTATTTTCAACTGATTATAATAACCATTCACTCAGCATTCCAGGATTCTGTTCAAACTTTTTTGCTTGGGGTGTTGTATGTAACAATTGTGTTACAATTCTTTAATGTATATATCACCGATTTTTACATGTTGTCATAGGATTTGCAGATCTTGCCTGAAATGTTTAGTAAATAACAAAATACCGAAGTTACTGTGAATTTAGTTTCTGCATGTGCACATTTCGAAAACTTATGTCCCTTCGTTGCAGATCAAATCAAACCATTTGGAAATTCATAAACCGAAATAAGTGTAAAAACTGCTAGAGAACAAGTAACCAATAGGATCTAAAAGGGAAAGCCAAAATCAGCTAAGGACAGGGGTATACAAGAGGTAGTTACTACTAAAGCTTAATTTCATTTTAATTAAGATATTGCAAGTTTTCAAATAAAATTGGTTTTCGGGCCAGCATCGAAGAACTTGCTACTAGGTTTACAAATACCCACGGGGACTAACAGTCCGCCAGCAGAGGCATCGGTCCATTGGTAATAAATAACAAAATACCGAAGTTACAGTGAATTTAGTTTCTACATATGCGCATTTCGACAACGTTTGTCTCCTATGTCTAAAAATCAGCCCTCTATATGTAAACATATATTGTTTCTCAATGAAACTATCAGAGCAGTAAAATACGAAAAACAAGGTGCACAAAAATGTCAACAAGAGTCTTTTATTCAAAATGTACGTAATGTTTTTATCTTGTCTGGACATACCTTTGGAATAATAAAAATAAATGATTTCATCGAGTGTAATGGTGAAAAACATGTTTATCATTTCATAGTGAAAAATATGTTTACATATCAAAACTTAGCGGTTGTTCTTTCCTAACTTTCACAGCATATTTTCGGAAGAGCAGATGTTTTGTGTAATAAATTATCTGAAAACAGTAAATCTTAAGACTTGTGAATAACATATATCTAAAGAGTTACATAGAAATATGAAGAAAATAAATCCAAACTTAAGTTGCAAACGAAATATGCTTTCTAAAGCCTTACACTTGCAAGATATCACATTAAGATCGCGAATTTCTCTTATCGGATGCTTTGTTTGCAGAAGGTTTTCGGGAAATTATTGAATAATTGATAGCTTATTTCGCACTTATCTCAGTCTAAAACTGAACTGAACCATATTCTACACCTGGTCAACTCTGAGGCTCACTAGTGATATCCACACTCCACACTCGACATTCAGTACCTCACATGTGTCAAAAATTGACTTTTTCAATAAGTAGTGTTTAGTACACAGAGAGAGGTCAGAAAATACCCACAATATGACACGACTATACAAAGCTTGAGGCATATTTGTATCATTTACCATTGTATAAAACATTTAAATGTCAAAAAATTAGAGCTGTCGTCGAATGGCAACCAACTACGCCCCTGCTCACTGAACCCTGAATCAATATGGCAAGTGCAAATTAAAGTGTTGACACAGTACAAAATGTACAAGTTTTAGCTCAAATATCATTTCTGTGGGTGCTCGCTTTTTAAAGTTTTCATGACAACGACAACCAATTTCAAATTTCTCAGCACCAAAATCATTTCTATGGATGCTAGACAACAACCTTCCTGTAAAGTTTCATCCAATTAGAGGCACTTTGAATTTTCCCGCCTTTTTTCAATTTCCATGGCAACCACTGCCATTCTGAAATTTCCAAAAGATGTGTGTGTGTGTGTGTATGCATATACTTACTGTTCGTATGATTCCTTTGAAGTAGTTGGAATTTGCATGCCAAGTGTCTGAAAAACTTAAAAGTTGTGTTTTTTCATTCGTATGGACGGACGAACGGACGGACAAACAGACGAACGGGCGAACGGACGTACGCACAAGGGTAAAAAAGATATCCCCCCCCCCCGACTTTTAGTCGCGGGGGTATGAAAATATTGTCGGTAAACATGAAGTAGTATTCAAACAGGTCTGATAAAGCATCTAAAAATGTCAAAAATAGAGTAAGTCAGTAAATAGGCAGTGGTTTTTCATTAATCCGGAAACCGAAAACCATGATTTGGCATCATCATAACAAGCTAGTGCCCTAAATTTTGAATTGTATCATTTAAGATTTCTCAGATAACTTCGCTAAAATCACTATACAATGTGTCAAAAGTGACTGAGTAGGTATATAAAAAACACTATTCCATCAGGTCTGAAAACACATACATGAATGGGATTATTAACAAAATTACCGGACAGAATTGTCAAGATCTAAAGTCCGTGAGGAAAAAGACAAAGCAAAGCAGGTGGAGACCACCGGAAACATTGTGTCTTCATTTCTAGAGCAAACGACTAGAAATTAATGCAATTTAAATCTACACAACTGTAGATGACCATAATTATATCGTGAAGAAAGTACTTTTAACAATTCTCATCAGCAAGGTTTCCAATGAAACATGATATGGCATCAACATGCTAATTAAAAACATTTCGATTTGTACCTGCTAATATAGGGTCTGTAAGTCTCGTCATGTGACACCGAGAAATCGCGATAAAATTGCAATCTGAAAACGTTCCCCGCCAAAATATGACGTTGCAGGATTATGACGTTCAAATTTTATGCTTAAAACGTCATATGTTTTTGTTTATAATGCAACTTCCGGGTACAAGTTTTGGTCCCGGAAGTTCCAAAATGAAACGAGACTTACAGACCCTATTGTCGAGAAAAATGAGACGGAAATTGGCTAGGGACGGAACCATCCACGCAAACATATCGATAAAACAGTATACGAGTAGCTCTGAAAGCAATCGAGGTATAAATTGGCATATGTTACTTTTGGTAAAATCACCAAAATTATTACAAGGATGATGGAAGTGCTCATTCAGTCCTCCTTCCTAGATTTCCGCGATAGTTTGTAACAAAAGGTCTCAGTGTAATCCGTTAGAACTTTATCCAAGGCAAGAAACTTACTTATATTTCTAGACTGGCAGTCCATACTTTCATTTATTTGAAAAGAGAAGCCAGAAATATTTTGAATTCAATGTTAAAATATGTTAAAAGGTCGAGTTGCAGGAGTTTTTATGGACAATCCATACTTATGTTTTCCACGCTAAAAAATAAAAGGTTCCATAGAAAAGTTAACAATAAATCCCTGTGTTAAATAATTGACTCCCTGCTATTATAAAAGTTTCTGGGGCAATCTCGACATGAAGGTCGTTTTTACAACTGAATCAATATCAAGATGAAATCTCAAGTGTAATATATTTAAAAGTTCTGGGTTTTTGCTTAATTTCAGGTAGTGTATACTAACAACAATGCTGATGCTATAAACATACTTTATAATAATAACGTAGGAAGATGTATTCAAATACCTTTCTGTTTTGCTTAATGATTCAGTCGGATTTATATAAAATTGCACCTACTTTTTTAACAGATCATGATCAAGAATATGATATAGATTCCTGATATGATTAATTTACTCTTATGTATGTTTATATAAAAAAATGCACACTTACTTTACTGAATTCACGCGCACTTTCTTTGGGGCGAGTTCTGAAATTAAAAATAAAATGAGTTCTGATACTCAGAACATATATATGTCAAGCTATTCACCTTATTCGTACATTTGCAAGTTCACGTGTATAGCAAACATGGTACAGCCATGTAATATAATTATGCTGCCGTTATATTTACTATCTTAACCAGACTGAAGTCAACCTTATAATACTTTAAGAAAGGATATGGAATAAATGAACATGAGACCATAACACATATGTTAACTCCGACTGCAATTAATTTTATTGAGCTGTATGCATGGCCATATCGGAAATCAATTCCTCATCGGCAGCACTATAACACAAACATAGAAAATCCACGATTTAAAAATTGTTCAAAAATTCATAAAACCAAACGCAACCACAAAAAAATCAGGAATTTCAAATATGGTTACGGACACAAAACTACGATGGAAGGAGTTAAACCTTAGTTTTAGAATTTTCATAAATTTAGATAATAGATATATACAAAGTGTACATATGAGATATAATCTCATGTACAAGTACACCATATCTATGATAAATAAAGAGCATACATCTCAAACATGGGGAATTGTTTCACAAACTCCACACTTCATTAAAAGACAAACTCCTGCATGAAATATTTTAAGAAAGGATGTAGAGTAAATGAACATGAGACCATAACATATATGTTAACTCCAACTGCAATTAATTTTAATAAGCTGTATGGCTATTTCGGAAATTAATTCCTCATCAGCAGCACTAGAACCCAAACATAGAAACTCCACGATTTAAACATTGTTCAAAAATTCAGAAAAAAACAATTGAAAACCAATAAATCAGGAATATCAAATATGGCTAAGGACAAAACTACGATGGAAGGAGTTAAACCCTAGTTTGAGAATTTACATAAATTTAGATAATGGATATATATAAAGTGTAAACATGAGCTATAATCTCATGTACAAGTACACCATATCTATGAACTAGAGGCTCAGAGACTGAGTCTGTATCGCTCACCTGGCAAAATGCTTCTATGCCATACATGACTAAAAAAGATGTTTTCTTACCAATGGGGTCAAATGTTAGCATTAGCACCCGTGTTTTTTGTCTGATCCTATTGAAATGAATAATTTTTGCAAAGGACCTTCTAACATTTCAGAGATGATGATTATAAGGATGGTTATCTCATTCCTCAGGCTCCAATGTTAAACTATGTTCTGCACTGGAGGTCATATTTTATGTCAGATCAAAGTACCTTCCATACAGTCTTACTGTACAGATTAGTTGAATTTGCTTTAGTAGCGTCAGAGGAGATAGCAAATATATGTTTTTCCCATAGGGTCCCATGTTAGACTATGTTCTGCGCTGGCAGCCATGTTTTTAAGGGATTCGGAAAAATTTCGGCAAACTACATAAAAGACTTTCTATACATCATTCCTGTAGAGTTTGGTTCAATTTGCTTCAGTAGCTTCAGAGGAGATAGCAAATATATGCTTTTCCCATAGGGTCACATGTTAAACTATGTTCTGCGCTGGCGGCCATGTTTTTTCACGGATCGAAAAAATTTCGGGAAACTATGTAAAGGACCTTCCATACATCATTCCTGTAAAGTTTGGTTCAATTTGCTTCAGTAGCTTCAGAGGAGATAGTCAATATATGCTTTTCCATAGGGTTCCATGTTAAACTATGTTCTGCGCTGGCGGCCATGTTTTTTCGCGGATCGGAAAAAATTCGGCAAACTAAGTAAAGGACCTTCCATACATCATTCCTGTAAAGTTTGGTTCAATTTGCTTCAGTAACTTCAGAGGAGATAGCAAATATTTGCTTTTCCCATAGGGTCCTTTGTTAAACTATGTTCTGCGCTGGCGGCCATGTTTTTTCACGGATCGACAAAATTTCGGCAAACTAAGTAAAGGACCTTCCATACATCATCCCTGTAAAGTTTGGTTCAATTTGCTTCAGTAGCTTCAGAGTAGATAACAAATATATGCTTTTCCAATAGGGTCCCATGTAAAACTATGTTCTGCGCTGGCGGCCATGTTTTTTCGCGGATCGAAAAAGTTTCGGCAAACTATGTAAAGGACCTTCCATACATCATTCCTGTAAAGTTTGGTTCCATTTGCTTCAGTAACTTCAGAGGAGATAGCAAATATGTGCTTTTCCCATAGGGTCCCATATTAAACTATGATCTGCGCTGGCGGCCATGTTTTTTGGCGGATCGGAAAAATTTCGGCAATCTAAGTAAAGGACATTCCATACATTATTCCTGTAAAGTGTGGTTCAGTTTTGTTCAGTTGTTTCAGAGGAGATAGCCAAAATGTGCATTTACCCATAGGGACCCATGTTAAACTATGTTCGGCCCTTGCGGCCATGGTTTTTGGTGGATCAAAAAAATTTCGGCAAACTTTGTGAAGGACCTACCATACATCATTCCTGTAAAGTTTGGTTAAAATTAGTCCAGTGGTTTCAGAGGAGATAGTAAAAATGTGAAAGTTTACGGACGACGACGACGGACGCCAAGTGATGGCAAAAGCTCAAGCTCACATGGCCTTTGGCCAGGTGAGCTAAAAATAAAGAGCATACATCTCAAACACGGGAAATTGTTTAACCAACTCCACACTGCAATAAAAGACAAACTCCTGTATCAAATATTTTAAGAAACATTTACGGTAGCTGACAAAATTATCATTTATTGTAGTTTTCTTTGTTTTTACCATTTTTATTAAGTTTAAGAATTAGTATATTTTAACAAGCATTTATTTATGCTGTAAACTTGACAGCAATGACATTGTAGATAAACTTTTTTATCATCCTTCATTTGGGAAGTGGTATAATATTTGAATTGTTTTTGAATTGTTGACAATAGTCCAAAGAGTCACAGCATGCTCTAGAATTTTAATTACGAATAACAAAATACCAAAGTTACTGTGAATTTATTTACTGCATATGCGCATTTCGATAACTTTTGTCTCTTCAGTGTAGATCAAATCAAAACATTTGGAAATCCAAAAAACCTAACTATTGGTAAAGCTGATAGAGAAAAAATAGGATCTAAACAGAAAAATCAAAATCATCTAAGGACAGAGCTATGCATGAGGGAGAAACTCCTTAAGTTTCAACAAAATTTCGTTAAATCTAGATATTGCAAGTTTTGAGATAAAATAAGTTTCGGGCCAGCACCAAAGTACTGGCCACTGGGTTGGCGAATATCTTCGGGGACTGCAGTAAGCAGTGTTTAAGATGTATCTGGAGAAGAATTCAATCAATTTAAACGATTTTGTGAGAAAAAAAATAGAACGGATAGGACAAATTAGGCAACCTCTTTTGGTTGCCAGTGTAAGAAAGGGACAAATGGATAAGAGCAGACAAAAACACCTGTAACGAGTTTTTATTGTTGTTTTCGTTTGTCTTTTTGTCTTATATATCCCCAGTGAGTCTGCTATTTTTCATGGAGAAATATTGAATGGAATTGGGATAGGAACAGGGGAGGTTTGGAACCCAACAAGCGGTTGAACTCTATCAATGGCTTTGGCAGTGCCAGTATCTAGTTCAACTGTAACGAGTTTCTATTTTTGTTTTCGCTCGTCTTTTTGTCTTCCGTCTGGTTTTTGTTGTTGAGGTCATGGTGATTTGTGGTCTTTGCTTAATAATTTCAGTCACTGTGAATTTCCTATGCTTTTTCCATTTTTCACTTATTTTGTATTGAGTGTTGTGTTTCTAATTATAGATTGTCTACAATGGTTCATGGCAAGGCTTCCATATTTTGACCTGACTACCCCGTATACACAGGCTATTTCCTTTCAAACAAATGAGTGAGCAGCTCTGTAGAGGGCCCATGGAACCAATCTAGGTGTCGGGAAATGAGTTGATGAAATAAAAAAAAATTATCTGAACTAAGTGATGTCTGTAAATGTCATTTGCTGTAATATTTCGTTAAAAATAAAGTTTTAAAAATGTGAACATTTTAGGTTATTACCTAAAGCTAAACATTTGGTGAACATATCTAGGCTTGCCTTGGACATACAATATGCTGAACAAGCGGACACCTAAAAAAATTAACAATTTATATTGTAAGCATAACTGCATAATTTTTTTTATTATTATTACACAACTTACATGCATTTGCTCTATAACTTTATTTACGTATCAGAATTTTCAATGCTATAAATTTTTCAGTGGATCTTTAATTCATTAAGTGTTTGTCATTTTATATTTTATGATGTAATTTCTTATCCTTATTTGATGACAGTTTTTTGATTCAGTATTTTTTTCAATAAAAAGTTTATCGACATGCTATCACGTTGTATGTGTACAAAAAGGTTCGTCGGTTCCGTATTTTTGTTCACGAAATTCGCGATTCAGTGTTTCGGTGTTTTTGTTGGATAAATATTTTGTACAGGTAGTATCTCTTACAGTATGTCTATTAAGTTTAAATAAACAAATAAAGAATATAGGGGAAAATGTACATTAGGCAACGTCTCTACAAATACATGGTAGAATCAAATAAAGGAACGACGCTTTTATTGTTGTTCTTCATCTTGGAATCATCATGAGGCCTTTAACTATGAGCTTTGCTCATACCTCATTGTAAATTCAAGACGGCCCCTAGCACCAGTTTGAGCGGAATTCTTTGCCAAATGTTGACCAACGCTATTTCAATGGCTTTTTCGTCATGCGGAATCACAAAAAAAACATGAATTAAACTAGCAAAGTGCTCTTACAATAACTGTCATCCGTTGCCTGACAAAAATCACTATTGTCTCAAGCAAGTGGACAATTACGATACAGAAAACACATGCACGCATCAAGTCAACTGTAAGAAAATAAGAAAACTTGCCAACATATTATAGTGAGATAACGGGGGCACTTTTAACAGCTAGTCAGAATAACATTTGGAAATATACATAAAATGTGAAAGTTTGATAGTATATTCGTATTAGAAATTCTACCACGAACAAGTACGCCATTACTGAAATGCAATGAGAGCATACATTGTCGCATGGGTAATCTTCTTACGGACTCAAAAACTGCAGGAGAGACAAACTGAAGTAAGCACATTTGTGAAAATGTGAAATCATAATAACATTGTATACATAATTGCAACTTAAATGACTGTTCCTTATAGGAAGATAAAGAAATAGTGTGTACTGATTTTGTTGAAAAATGCGTCAACTTTTGACAAAAACAAAAGAAACTTGTTCATAGCAGTTTAAACTGATTTACTCTGAGTATCACACTAATGCAATTTCCTCAAAATACTAACTACTTTTTTCAGCTCGACTGTTGAATCCTTTTGTCAATTAAAACATGGTAAACAGTTGCCATATTCTGGATGTTACGGTTCCCTTCATTTCATATTAAACTGAATTGCAACTAAGAAATAATATGGCACATATTTCATTCAATGAAGCAGATATACGGTGCCATCTGAAAACTTTCGCAAACAGCTGTAATATTTCGATAAATTGCAATATATTTTTTAATAAATGTTTAAACCAAATGTTGAATGCAAAACATAAAAGCATGCAAATCAACAAAACATATGGTTTATCTGTGTTAACATATTGCGTGACCTTGTCCGGTAATATTCGGTAAATCCGCCAATGCGCTGGAAAACAATAGTTTTCCTGCGCATTGACGGATTCACCGTACAAGGTCATCTTTTGTTAAAACACCGCCTTCCTATTAACATTTGATATATGAAGTGACATACGCGGATTGACTGTACAGTCAGTCAAGCTAGACTGGCGCTGGGATGTTAGTTTCAAATCTACAATTACTCATGTATGAATGTTAGTTCCCTGTACCTTTTGATACCAGTAAAAATACTTTAACAAAATGTCCAACATTTTGTTTTTGAGCAAACGCTGACAACTGGACTCACTGTAAACTATTCATGGATCTTATATTAATATCAGAAATAATGATTTTACCCGTTTTATGATTACAAGTTATGAATTAAATACCAATGATTTCACCTGCTGTCAGTTCATTAGTTATGAATGCAGAAAACAGGGTCTTAATCAAATTTATTAATAGGACAAAGATAGGGTAATAACAAAATTACCGAACAGAGTTAATCCAGGAGACAAAAAGTCAAATCAGGTTGAAACAACCGGGAAAATTGGTCCTGTCTTGGTATAGGCATTTCAAAAGAAATGGTTGGCTAAACCAGTTTTATGTCTCGTAAGTGCAGGTGCAAACAAAACTGAACAAAGATTAACTGTACAAAAGACGTCGATCATGAACTCAACAAAAAATTAGGTACTTTTGAAGGTTTAGCATTCTCTACTACAGACGTATCAGCCTTCATGACGTCAGAATTCTAAGTCGTTATGATTAACAAAGAGCAACAAATTGCAGAAACAAAGTCACCTACTCCACAGAGAAATAAAATCTTACAATTGAAGTATTCACTTCGAGCTTTTCACATCCATGATTTAGACAGTCTGTTGCAGCAGGGTAGGATGAAGTTCAAACTTGGAAATCAGAATCTATCTGTTTGTAATGAACCCAAAGAATTAGATTGTGGGTTTCCATTCCGAGTTTCAAATCCAAATATGAGCCAGATTCAGAAATGTTAATGATGTATTTTTAATGTAATACAGGAACAGAATATCTGAGCTTATTTATATTTACAATGCTCGTTTTACATATATGTCTTTATCAAAAGAAACCCAGTTAACAGTTGCTAATGTATGTTTCCGAAACTGTATACTTTCTGTTTCACTTTCGCCGAATAAACAGCACTGTAGAAATGCAACAAATGTTTACATATATATATCAAACTTACTCCCTGGGTAATGAAAGGTGCTGATATATGATCAAACTTTCAGCTAAATTTTATTTTAATACTATTTAATATTTTTTATTAAATGCTTCAGCCGGTGCTGACAATATCCTTTTGTAAAATATTGAACTTACAATGACGTATGATTAATTTGTCTCATGGTGGCTTCAACATATATGTGTTTCATTGTTATCTCTTGATCATATGACCTCATTGCAAAAGCACTTTGCCAGTTTAATTAATATTTGCTGACAATCCCGCATCCATAACCACAAAAGACATGGATCGATATAGCCTTGTTCGACATTTAGCAAAGAATTCTGTTGAAACCTTTGCTAGGGACCGTCTTGAACTTACTATGAACAGTTTAGTCAGACGGTCAAACAAAACAGCTGTTGTTTGAGGACCCAGTCTATAAGCCTTTAAATATGTTTTATTTGTATATCCATCTGTATTACATTTATGTAATAAATGCAAACTTTCAATTTTGTGTAATACGCTCCATTTCATCTGGATACAATTTGCGTAACCAATTCGGTTGTGCAGACGACAGGAGATCATGTGATATGTACGTGATATTTTTGAACCAATCAAAATAAGGCAGGTGGTCAACAGATCGGTTTCGGTCAACACACTGAAAACTGTTGACTGGTCAACAGATCATTTTTTCGTTTGAGAAATAAAACAGACAAATTGTCGATTTTTTTGTAATTAAGGGAAATGTTATAAGGTATAACAAAACACTTTACTTACAGGTCTTTGTCCAGATATACTGGAAACATTTACTATACAACCTACAAAAAAGATATATTTTGAATTTATAGTAATTAATACGTGTAGAACTTGCTGGTTGTTTTGCTGT
Source organism: Modiolus philippinarum (assembly GCA_002080025.1). NCBI lineage: Eukaryota > Metazoa > Mollusca > Bivalvia > Mytilida > Modiolidae > Modiolus > Modiolus philippinarum. Next base: position 117,809 of record MJUU01050651.1, on the reverse strand, counting down.
AGTGTTGAACTTAAGTTATTGCTCCTCGTCTTGTTGGTATGTTTCACTTGTTTTAGTATAACCTTTTAACTGCTGCAAATACTGGTATCACAGAAAGTATAACGTAAGTTATAAAATGTAAGAACTTTCCGCCAGTTGATTTATATTTGCTGACGACGACCTTGCATCCGTGTGCATCAGAATCATGCATGTAGCGTTTCTAACAGGTGCTAGAGGCTGTCTTAAAGTTACTACGAGGTATAAGCAAAGCTCACTTGAAGGCCTCGTGGTGATTTTCATATGAACCAGAGGCTCCCAGGAGCCTGTATCGCTCACCTGGTTTTCAGTTGCCACAATCAAGGTAACATTGTAAGTTTTACAGTTGATCTTCAGTCTCTCAAACTTTCGTAGCTTGAACACCACCAATATCGATCAATATATTGAACTGTATTTCAAGTCTGATCATGTTTTCTACATTTCTTTGATGGGCGTTTTTGACTTCCAACTTTTTTGGCATCCATTTGAAAATGGCAGTCAACAAACAATTTTCAACTCCGGTTTTGAAGTAGTGACATCAATATCCACTTGGATACCAAATTTAATTGAAATCAGATAATGTTGAATTTTTCCGCCTGTTTCGGTGGCCATTTTGAAAACGGCAGTCAATGAATAATTTTTAACATTGGTTTTGAAGTTTCGACATCAATACCTATTTGGAAACCAAATTTCATTGAAATGGGACAATGTTGAATTTTCTCGCCTTTTTTTGGCAGCCATTTTGAAATTGGCGGTCAACGGACAATTTTCAGCACCAGTTTTGAAGTCGCAACATCAATATCTATTTGGAAACCAGATTTCATTGAAATCAGACAATGTTGAATTTTCCCGCCTTTTTTGGCGGCCATTTTGAAAATGGAGGTCAACAAACTATTTTCGACACCAGTTTTGAATTCGCCACAGCATGGCAAACATTTCATCATTTTACACTTAACCTTCATCTTCTATAGTTTTGGAAATAAAAGACGAAAAATAAGAAAATTCTAAAAATTCGGTAAAAAAAGGGCAATAACTGCTACAAGGGTTTATGGATTTTCTTCAAAATTTCAGGGTGGGTAGATCTTGATATGCTGAACATTTTTTTTTGCAATTTACACTTGGCCTCTACCTGTTACACTTTTTGAAATAAAAAATAAAAAATGCAAAAAAATTTTAAATTTTACAGAAAAAGGGCTATAACTCCGGGATGGGATTTCAGATTTTATTCAGACTTGCACAGTGGGTAGATCTCATCATGCTGATAATTTTCATCCTGTCAGATTTTTGATATCTGTAACGGTTTGCGAGTTATTAGCCAAAAACTGCAATTTACCCCTATGTTCTATTTTTAGCAATGGCGGCCATGTTGTTTGCCCAGCCGACTAATCGAACGCAATTTTGAGAAGCCATACCCTGATGATGATTCAAGTCAAGTTTGATTACATTTGGCCCAGCGGTTTCAGAGGAGAAGATTTTTGAAATTGTTGACGGACAGACAGACAGACAGACAGACGACGGGCGCATAGTGATGGCAAAAGCTCACATGGCCTTTTAGGCCAGGTGAGCTAAAACAACAATAAACGCGTTTTCATTGCTCTGTTTTAACATGTATTTGTACAGAATTTGTCTCGTTTGCACTTTTCATTGTTTATTTATTACATTTTAATAAATTTGTTTTGTCAATCGATCTATCTTTATTGTGTGTAACAGAATATAATTTCCATCATAAGATTTGTTCCAAAGGAAAAAAATATTACATAAGGGATATGTGTTCCTAACGGAAAAAATGTAATACAATATTTGTTCCATAAAGAAGAAATATTATGCCAATGTTTATAATATTTCTTTCAATGGAACTTTTGTTAGGTGGAACAAATATATGTTTACACCATAACATACATTGTACGTGATTTTTTTGCAGGCATATGAAAGGTAGTATCTTTTTTAACCCGAAGCAGCAAAATTATACATGTGCTGTACTCCAAAGGCATTTTTGTTTAACAAGCAATATGAATTACAATTGTAGCAAATGGAGGTAATACAGAGTTTTCAAGAGCAAAGTCCATGAGACAAAAAGTTAAATGAGGTGGAAACCACCGGAAATATTGTCGACCGCAATGGCTCTGACTTTGTACAGGCATTTCAAAACGGTTTATGGTGCGCTTAACCTCCCCAAAAATGTGTTTTCAGCCTATAATTTAACTTCATTAGTATTCTTAATTAGGTTTTACATCACAATTCAATAAAATAATCATGGCACCTATATAAATTGTAGTATGAATGGAGTTTTAATGTACCTGCTTTAAAAAATTGAAGAGTTTGTAAATTGTGAGGACCTTTCAATATGATGCGACAGAAATTTAAAAAAAAATGAAATGCACAATACAGTACCAAATAACTGAATACCGAAGTTACTAAATACCGCAGTACCAAACAATCCATAAACGAGAACTGTTTGAATAAAGCCTAAGTAAAAAGATAAAAAAATCCAATTACGAAGGTTTTCTACTAGAAAGTATCAAGAACTTCCGTGAAATATTTAATTGAATAAAAATGAACAGATTGATAATACTGACCTTGTGTTTTGATAAGATGTGGAGTACACATCTGTGATAAATAAAATGGCGCTTTAACATTAACACTGATAATCTCTTCTAATACTTCAGGTGTAGTATCAGCAATACTTTTATAGTTTCCACTGCCAGCATTGTTCACCTTCAAAATAAAATGGACTTAATAAAACTGACTCAATGAATGCCCTGTGGTTGTTTATATATTGTGATTGTCTAGCTTCTGTGTGTCTTTTTGTCGGGCAAAGAATGACAGCAGTTACCAGAGCACTTCGCCAGTTCATTTTATGTTTGTTCATGATGAATGGGATACATGGATGTAGCGTTGCTCGACATTTACCAATGAATTCTGATAAAACAGTTTCTAGTGGTCGTCTTGAACGTACTATTAGGTATGAGCATAACTCATTGTTGAAGGCCTTATGGTGACTTCAAGATGAGGAACAACAATAAAAGTGTTGTTCCATTGTTTGGTTTAATCATTTTTTGTAGAGATTTTTGCCTCATGTGCATTTACTCCATATCCTTTCGTTGTTTATTTATATAACAGGATGCGTTTTATCAGTCACAAAATTGTACTAAACAGTTAAATGGTAGATTATACATACAATTAACTAAATTTATCATACCTCAGTATGTATTTTCCATATACATTGATTATTTGATAAATTTACTATTTTTCACAATTGTCACAAACACACTGTCATGTAAGTGCGAAAGGGAAAACCGGTTGACTTGCATTCCAAGCGAAATTGACTTGTGTGTCCCAGATGTATTATGGGAAAATAAACATGAGTTAGACGAAAAATGTGGCATTTAGGCTAAAAATACAAATTTTTTCGAACAGAAATTCGTATTTCATGTTGAATTATGTCAGATATAAACATCATTATGATTACACAACACCTTTACATTACAATAATTCTAAAATTTGACATATTTTAAAGGCATTTTAGTTATCTATGATTTTAGGGAATAATTTCATTATTCTTTTTACAAAACATGTCTTTCAACTTTAGCACCCCATATTCATCGTTGTCGAGCCGCATCATATCATTGCAGCTGAAAATTCCAGTAAATACCATAGGGTTCTGTCTGTAGAGCGAAAGTTTACTTGCATGCAAAGTCAAGAGAAGCGATAGTTTACTATGATGAATTTTAATAATAGGACGATCGGACATAAAACTTCATATTTCGTTCGCTTATCACCACCAAACGGCTACTTTAATATTCGATTTGTGAAAAGGGTACAACAATGTACATTAATGCTCGATATTGTGCAGATAAAGAGCTTAATGAACGAGTGGTCCATAAAAATATAATTTATATGCTATAGTTTATTGTGTAGTGGGCTAAAGTTGTCTCTGATTTATGCTATAGTTGGATAGTGTACTCCCAAAAGTTATCATAATTTACTTGTGTTTTCACAAAACAAATGAATATGATATCAAAGAAACTAATAGCTTTGTTAAATATGGAAAGCAAATTTAAATGCGAATTTTGAAAATTTTAGACGATTCCAAATTTTTGCTATGCAGTTCTACGTTTTACAAATGAAACATATAAATTTTTGGAGCTTTTCATTGATGGAAAATGCTATATTATCTGAAATTATCATTACTGTACGAGACGTTAAAGATATTCTTCAAACGTTAAAAATCGGTAAAGCTTGCGGAGATGATTCGATAAGTCACCAAATGTTAAAAGCTACGTCTGAAACAATATGTAAACCCCTAACAATTATGTTTAATCATTCTCTAAGAAATGAAAAATTTCCGTCTAACTGGAAGGTTGCTAGAGTGATTGCTGCATTTAAAAAGGAAGATAAAAGCAATCCATCTAATTACAGACCAATATCATTGCTAAGTTGTGTAGGTAAAGTTATGGAACGTGCTGTATATAAGTATATTCATAATTATGTTATAGAAAACTCCATGTTGTATGCATATCAGTCCGGTTTCTTAAAGGGTCACTCTACGGTCTTCCAGTTATTAGAAATATATCATAAAATTTGTCAAAATCTTGATAATCGCATGTCCAATATTATAATATTTTGTGATATATCAAAAGCTTTTGATAGAGTATGGCATGCCGGTTTAAAGATGAAATTAAAATCATATGGAGTAACAGGATCCCTATTAAATTGGTTGGAAGATTATATGTCTAACCGAAAACAGTCCGTTTGTATAAATAGTGAAAGATCATATCTTAGGTCCGTTAGTGCTGGTGTACCTCAAGGTTTAGTCCTTGGTCCACTTCTTTTCCTTATATATATTAATGATGTAACAGATAATGTGACACACCTAGCAAGATTGTTCGCTGACGATACTTCACTAATGTACTCTGGAGATAATTTTCTAAATATGGAAACTGAAATAAACGAAGACCTGCGAAAACTTAACAACTGGGCATTGACTTGGCTTGTTGAGTTCAATCCAAAGAAAACAAAGGCTCTTGTTATTACAAATAATGAAATACCTAATATAGATATTAAGTTTAGAGAGGAATCGGTTGAAAAGGTTAAAGATCATAAGCACTTAGGTGTTACGCTATCTTCAAATGGAACTTGGTCAACGCATATTGAAAATATAGTACAATCGGCTTTCAAACAAATAAATGTTCTTCGAAAACTAAAATTTACCCTTTCGAAACGAACTTTATCAAATATTTATCTTACATATGTAAGACCCTTAATGGAATATGCATGCGAGGTATGGGATGGGTGTTATAATAAAGATGCTGAAAAGCTTGAACAGG
>MJUU01050651.1:82318-103403 GCA_002080025.1 Modiolus philippinarum | reverse complement strand
ATGGTCAATACTATATCAATACTCCACTACGAAATAGATTTATCTGGCTGGAATGTTTGATTTGGTGAATTTTAGTCCTTTTATTATTTAAAATAAATAGCAGCCTTGCATTACATGCAATTAAGTTACTGTATAGTATGTCCAATTTTGGCACTATTTTGTATAGCACTATTTTCGTGCCCCAAGGAATTTTTTTTTTTAACAGCGCCCCACGAATTTTTTTTCTTTTTTTTGAACAGCCATGGGTGGGCTTCGGGCGATTTTGCCTGGAAAATGTAGTTTTTTTTATGAAGATCTTGCACAAATTATTTATTTTCACCAAATGTCACATAAAATGATTTATTTGTATTTTCAATAAAAGTTTTATTCTTCAAATCATCCTTTAATTATTTATTTCCATGTAAAGTACATGTAGGATTAGAATATTTATTTTCACGGGCACCAAGATTAAGTTATTTATTTAAAAAAGATTGCTCAACACGCCCCCCCCCCTTCCGCATTTCCCTGAAAATCCAAAAGTAGTCTTCTTAGTTACATTGAACGTTTTTTGAAAGCGAATCATATATGCGTATTTTTAACTTCTTTGATATATTTATATGTATTTGGACAGTTGACCTTCAAAAGAATTTGGTAAATAAATCTTACTAATTTTGTACATAATAACCAATTTTTTACGTAATAACACCACGTTATTCAAGATTTCAAAAGGAATCTGTCCTTTTGAATGCAACGTAGACACCTTAAAATATAAAATTCGTAATTATAAATAGAACGGGTCATAGCGCGGACCTCCAAGAGAGCACCATATCAACTAGTTTAATAAAGAATCAATACATCGTATAATTACCCTTATATTAATTAAAATTTTAATTCTTTTATCATTTTTGTTGATCTGTATAGAAATTTCCAAGAAATTTGTCGAACGCATCCTTTCTTATTGTGGGCTGGCTTATTGTCGGCTAGCGGTTATTGTCGGCTGTTATTGTGGGCTAGCTTCACACTAGTCAAAAGTAGGGGTACTTTACTAATTTGCATATCGACCATGTGATAGCCATGTGTAATTGAAATACATAGGCAAGATATGAAATTTTGCAAAATTATCAAATAATGCACTTCAAAACATCATGATATTTGTCCGCATCCAGCAAGATTCTCCACAATGCTTATATCTATTATATTCATAAAACCAAATTAGTTTGAAATTCGAAGCTCAGACTTGCCATGTGGACTGTAGAAGTCATTGGAAGACTTTTGAGTAAGCTATCATATTTAAAAATAAGAGTGCAAACAAATCCACATAGCAGTAGTACAAATATAGTGTAACTGGAGAGCACGATACTCACTATATAATTGACTCAAGTTAAATTCGGGGAATCCGGGACCTCTTGCACTCCGGCCGGTCAATCGCCGACGGAATGATCTATAAACTGGATCCGTCAGCTCCTAACCAATGTTGTTTTTGATTTTGTTTTTTGTTTGTTTGTTTGTTTTTTGTTTTTGTTTGCTTATGTTTTTTTTTTTTTTTTTTTTTTTTTTTTTTTTTTTTATGTTTTTTTTTGGGGGGGCAAATTACCTCCGGTAATCAAACTCAGGACCTCTGTCACTCCAACCAACCGCCTTGGTCCGAATGGGCATAAGAACCGATCCGTTAGCAGATTCGGCAGGATATCGAAATCAACCAACTACAACGGAGGGTATAACCCCTTCCCCATGAGTCCAGAGTAAGATATGAATTCGAGAGTTATTTTTTATTATTATTTTTCTTAATTTGAAGTACAAGTAGATCCACATAATGCTTCGACTTTTAAGTCCAGAGTAAAGTCAAAAGTAGGCTCAAAAAAAGCAATTTAAGGCCAAAGTCTCGAGTCCAAAAAATAACTCTGGTAGGTTGTACTGAAGAACAACGACTTCACAGCTAGGAATGATAATCCTCTAGTGTACAACACAAAACTTAAATAAACATCTCGGTGCACATGTACAGGTACACAAGAAATAACAAATACAATGTAATATCACCATGTCTTCTTCACTGGCACTTTTATAGTGAACAGTGACCTCCAGTTGCCTACTTTCATTTTCAAACAGATATAAAAATAAATCACCCAAACTAGGTTAATGCAATAAAATTGATATTCAATAAATGTACATTAAAACGAGTGTGTTAAGCTATATGCAACCTACCAGTTATTATTACGATTTTATCTCGCAGCGAGTCCATTGTCACAGTGTGTCTTGAGAATCGTACCTGTGTGAAATTCCGTCGAAAGCAAACTCTTACTCCACATACAATCAAACTTGTTAACTGCATGGCGTATAATAATAAATAAAATAGAGTTATCGCGCATAGTATACTGGTATTATCCCTGCTTGGCTCTAGCCTGACCGTTGAAAATGGACTTTTTACGAAGTCAATATGTTATATATGGACCTGTTAGGTTTAAATTGACCGAGGACGAAGTCCGAGGTCAATATATTCCTAACAGGTCCATATATTGACAGAGTAAATCATTTTTATATTACATATGTAGTTTTATGTTATCTTATTATACATTTTTGCGGAGGAAAATTTTGTCAATACATCGAAATTTAATTAGAAATAGAACCTTTATTTGAAGGCGGGTGTGGATCTGTCATCATCTAGAATGGGTTATTACATGAGTGCTCATAGGATAAATAAATGCCGACAAATCTCTTATATTTGCGATTAAAAAACAAATAAATAAGCCTTTTCATAAGCGTATTTAAGTGAAGTGTGCAATAAAAAAAACATGTGACAACTGTTAAAGATTTCAGTGGTTGCTCTGTAAAAACATTTTAATATCCTCTTTTATTTCCCCGGCGGAAACTCCCATTAATGTGTAAAGCGTTTTCCCGATATTTTTTAAAATATTTTTTCATAAGACCTTTTCTTAGTGAAAAACTTTAGTCTGAAAGTCCAACCAGACATGTAGCGTCAATAAAACTTAAACAGAAACATAGCGTCAATATACTTAAAAAAAGAAACACGGCGTCAATATACCTAAAATTAGAAACAACGCTGAAATATATTGAATATTCTTAAAATCACGTGAGCGTATTAGCCAATGAGATTAATAGGAACTTATACCATATGTAATATTATTATATATTACATATGACAAAGTATCCTATCAATTTCATTAGCTGAAACAGTCACGTGATTTTAAAAATATTTAGCGTATTTTCAGCTTTGTTTCTATTTATATGTATATTGACGCCATGTTTCTATTTTTAAATGTATTGACGCTATGTTTCTATGTATAGTTATGTTGACGCTATATCAGTTTGACTTTCAAGTCTTATTAATAATAAAAAGTACGGTCTTTACGCATATTAAGAGCACGGAGATATTAAACAGCCGAAATCGATACATATCGTTTTAAAAGTTGCCCCATGGTATTTTTAAGCGCTGTACAATATAGGAAAACAAATGAAGTTTTCTGGTTTCTTTTATTTGAAAATAACAGATGTATTATCCTTTGCACACATGCAACAAACCCACTCTTGTTGGTGTGCAGATTGATTTCATTTTCGCCTTCAACCAGAGCTTGTACTTGGAAATAAATTCAGACATGTTGACAAAATCTTACTAGACAAAGATGCAATGAAATACAACCAAAACTACATATGTAATATAACAATAATGGACCTTTTACTCTGTCAATATGTTATATATGGACCTGTTAGGGATATATTGACCTCGGACTACGTCCTCGGTCATTTTAACTTAACAGGTCCATATATAACATATTGACCTCGTAAAAAGTCCATAATTGATAAATATATCAAACCCATTTTATGTATGTGGTTGAACAATAAATTATGTTAAGTACGTTATAGTTATCAGTTTGTCACAATCGTTATACATATATATGTTCTCGTGTTCTTTGTCTAATTTTGTATGTATGTGTACCTGAAATGAATCTTAATCATTGTATGAAATTTGCATGCCCCTTGTGGGACCATTAATTGGAATAAACAATCTTAATCTTAATCTATATAAAATGATAGGTAAACTGCAGCACAGCCACAAATGATCAATCTATTCTTTTTTTCGCGTACTGCCATGTCGAATCCAATAGGTGAAGATAAAATGTAACGGTTGTGGTGTTTTGAGACATTATTATCTCCGTCTAATTTTGTATGTATGTGTACCTGAAATGAATCTTAATCATTGTATGAAATTTGTATGCCCCTTGTGGGACCATTAATTGAAATAAACAATCTTAATCTTAATCTATATAAAATGATAGGTAAACTGTCGCGCAGCCACAAACGATCAATCTATTCTTTTTTTCGCGTACTGCCATGTCGAATCCAATAGGTGAAGAAAAAATGTAACGGTTGTGGTGTTTTGAGACATTATTAACTCCCTTTAACAAAACAGTGGAATGTGAAAGATATAACAACTAGAAAACACGAGACTTTATAAACATAAGTGGATGATATAAATCGGATAATGGTTTTTATGAAATAAAAACGATACGCTAGGCTAGGAATGGCATTGGTTAGAAAACTGCGTGTTTGATTGACAAGGGTGTTGTGGCTCATGATGTTTTTGTATACTCAAATCAATACTTTTCGTTATTTTATCATGTCGGATTTTACACACACAACTGGACCATGTACAGCTCGCTGATCATTCTTAGGTAAAGTCACAATTTTGTAAAATGGTAAAACTGGAGAAATTAAATGTTGTTCTAGCGTATTTAATTCTTCAAAAGGAGTTTTATCCATTTCTAAGTTATTTATCATTGCTTGAAAAGGTATAGCCTCCTTACACACATAAGAGTTACACGTTTTACACACAATATGCTTTTCTCCTTTTCACATTTCTTTTTGCATTAAATTCTTTCTCGTGTACTTGGCGTCGAAACATAAACCTTTTACAGCACACACAAATAAACACCGGTAGCTCTTTATTCTTCCGCAAAAAACCCAATTCTATCTCTTTTCACCTTGCGTTCTCCATTGCCTAAGTATCTCCATAATCTACAATCACGCTTTGTTTAACACAATTGAAAAGTCATTTATAGTATTTGTATATTATTGATTATTGCACAATACCTCATCTTTATTTATTAACTTCTGGTTTTAAATTTATACATAACTGTTCTTATTCTTTTCATCATTTCTAGCTAAGCGAGATTGCAATACCAATCCCATCATCCCCTACAAACTTGTTCCCAGTACCACCTATAGTAAATGTTTATAATACTTTCAACTTCCACAAGGAAACAGAAAAATTAAACCCCGCCCCGTTTTATCAGGACGAAACTGGGCGCCATTTTGATTTTCGAGAATCTGAAATTCCTATTGGTCAATAATCTGCAGTGCATGCGTTCTCCCCACTACGCAAGCGTACTCCTCACATAACCCCAAGAACTACCTATATAGCTAGGCTATTCCATAGCCTAGCTAATTATATATACCTAGTAAAACGTGAAGGAATTTAACCGTAACAGTTTTATGTTGAAACATTAATGCATTTCTAATGTGGATCTAAATTTTAAGAAACAATTATACATATTCCGTGAAATGTTATTTCAGAAATAATTTTTAGTTCAAATTTTGTTCTAGGTCGGAATTGACCACTGGATTGCCATAAACCTACCTCTTTGGCAAGATCTAAAAATACCACTTATGGTCGATCTTTGGCATGAAGTAATGGATAGTTCTTTTTAGTACGAGACATGTTCTCTTTTTATGGATCCATTTCAAAATTGCTTATGTAGGACACATTTCTATTATTGTATTTAAATTTTTTTTTCATAAAACATGTAACTTTCATGCCTTTTGGTATCATTTTCTACCATAACTCAGGTCCCAGAGGAACGAAGCCGAACCGTCTTGATATCGACATTATGGTATATGTCTGTCTGTCAGTCGCCCGATGTCAAGACCTTTCATTTAACACGATGGAATGGTGACGCACAGACACCAAACCCTCCTGTTACAATAAGTTAAGATAACGATTATACCGGTTTTCTACAACATTTTTTTTCTTTGGTGGCGAAGTCCCGTACGCCACACCCAGTTGACGATCCGCCCTTTTGTTTGACTTGTTTGTTTGTAGATGTGATGCACTAGGTTATCTTGAATCCGGGTCTTGAATATATAAACATTAGTCGATCAATCCGGCAAGACAATTTACCCAACTAGGCATAAAGGTCAACCATCCTGTGAAGTTTGGTTGAGATCCCTTGAAAGATGAAGGAAAATTAGCGTCCACAAACTTTATTTTGTAAAATTCTAAGTAAAAAAGGCACATAACTCCCTAAAAAATCAGCCGACCAATCTGGTGAGACAATATGCACAACGAGGCATGATGGTGAACAATCCTGTGAAGTTTGGTTGAAATATGATGAAAGATGTAGGAGAATTGGTATCCACAAAATTATAAGTCAAAAAGGGGCATAACTCCAACAAAATTTAGCCGACCAATCTGGCAAGACGATATGCACAACTGGGCATAACAGTCAACAATCTTGTGAAGTTTGGTTGAAATCCGATGAAAGATGTAGGAGAATTGGTGTCTACAAACTTAATTTCGCAAAATTCTAAGTCATAAAGGGGCATAACTCAAACAAAAATTAGCCAACCGAACCGGCGAGACGTTATGCACAACTAGGCATGATGGTCAACAATCCTATGAAGTTTGCTTAAAACCGGTCGGAAGATATAGGAGAATTGGCGTCCATAAACTTTGTGACGGACGGACGGACGGACAGACTGACGGACGACAGACGGAAAAGACAAAAGCAATATGTCTCCCCCTTAAGAGAGGGAGACATGATTAGGTGCAAGGGTATAGTAACTTATAAGACACTCGTGGTTCCGAATATGTCAGTTCGGTTAACGAAGTAAAATCCCAATCAAATCAAGAAGAATTAAATAACAGAGTTGTGTTGTCAAAGGGAAAGATCTGCTGTGAACGGGGAACAGTTATATTATAGCGGTATATGAGATCCTTATAGCAACCGTAAAACTTCTCGAAAGCTGAATTTAGACTAAGGGTTACATGCCCTTCTTCAAGAGCTTACCGGTAAGTTATCGGCTTGTAGGATTTAAGCTTAATACCTAATTTCACCTATTGCCGCTAATATATATACTGCCAAGTTAATTCGACAACTAAATAAATATATATTTCACTTAGAAGATCAGAAAGCAAAATATGTATATCAGCTAATGAGAGCAGCATAATAGGAGGCAACAATTAGCTAAGGACAGAGCTTTGCACAATGGAGATGTACTCCCTATTTTTAAGCAAATTTTTCAAAATCTAGTTTCCACATAAAATCGGTTTATTGAACCAACACCAAAGCACTGGTCTACTTTGCTGGTGAATACTCTCCTCTATAGCTCAGGCATAATATAAATACATGTAAATATAATCACCATAATTGTTGTAAATAATATACAATTACCACCCTAGATAGTGTGTGACCCAGCGGTTTCTCTCCCCGAGATATTAAGGTCACCCGAGAGCTTGCTCGAGGGTGACCTAAATTTCGAGGGGAGAGAAACCGCTGGGTCACACACTATCTAGGGTGGTAACTGTTATATTATATCGAATTTTCTTGTTCACTGGTTGACCTTCCTATGCGACCAAACGCTAGCCGGTTGACCAAGCGAAATCTCAAATGTCATGTGACATCATTTGAACAAATCAGATAATAGATATTTAAATGAGTATATAATATAATGACTTCTTTAGCAGAAAAAGTATTGTTGCTTGGTAAATTCCCGAAAATTAAATGTCTTTTCAAAGAAACGGAATCAAAACTACACTTGCATGTAAGTAAAAAAAATCAGATTCAGCCTAGTGCAAGTCTATTAAAACTGTAACCAATACTTAAATTAATTGGTATAGTACATGATTGTTTCTTCAAATCTTTAACATGGAAAGTCTAGAATTGTTTTAAATTTACAAAAAGTAGAACCACAGCTAAGATTCTGATACAGCGTACAAAATTATTATATACTATTCAAAATCGTAACATATCATGGGAGTTTTCCTAAAACCTTGATACACAAACACTCTTAGGTGAGTTGTTTTGATCTTGATTACTGAGAGGCTTGTAGTGCTCAAAATGTCTTTGCAGCTCTGCAAGACTATTAATCCAGACAAAACTCAGAAATACGTCCTCGAGGAACTTCCAAGTTATATTTGGGTAACCACAATATTTCTAGTATGTCCTATATGCAGTTCATAAGATTTTATATATATAACCACTGAAAATGGGTTTTGAAAAAATCCATGTTCAAATATAGAGAAATACTCACTGTAAAATGATTTATTGTCTCCTTATTTGAATGTTTATTGCTGAAAAAAAAATCAAAATGTTTCGTTTGATGTTTAAGTACATATTGATACAGATATAATTTAAATTCATCTCTTTTGAATCATTTTTCGGGTAAAGTTATATATTATATGAAATGCGGCGTGCAATACATTTTAATATGCCATAAACTAGCGCTTAAAAAGTTTGTTTGTGAAAGAAGTTCTCATAAATCATGATAACGAAAATGATACTCGACTTTGGTACGTTATGTTTTTTGTTATTTCACTGAATACGGAAGGGTACAGAACAAGACACATGTATTCCAACTTCTACTGTGCGGGACTATAATGTAAGTGTACATTTAAAAATTTTTATTAAAAATTTTAGTGCCACATTTTGTTTGTGTTTATTTAGAAAAAGTAAATATCATATTTGATAAATATATGTTATAAGGAAAAAAGGAGAATGTTGAATAGATTGACCACGTTAGGGACCTACACAAAACAGGGATAACACAAAATTATTACAAATACAAGGGAATGGGTATTTGAACGGTCCCTGCAGGCACTCAACACTTGTTCAATGTTGAATAAAATAATGTTGTTCTTCAAAGGCCATTTGCAGAAATAGATTTACAGTAACTTCGGTATACAACATTTTTCTACTAGTGATCAGTGTATGCACAAACGACTGGAGTTATAGCTAACGAATACACTGTTGCTTCTAAAAAGTTGATAACTGTTTTTGGCTAACGGAGAAAACTTTTAAGAAGAAAATCAGCTTTTATGACAAAGTTTGCCCTGATAACATTTTATGTACAAGTTTGTGTTTGTTTCCAGATAATTTATTCCACGAGTTAGCATTTTTAAAATCAATGCCAATTCATTTCAGATCGACAATGGGCAGTAAAATGATAGACTTTGATCCTGCATTTTCTGATACTATAAATTCTCCAGCTGATAACGACTTTCTAGAAGAAAGCAGACACAGTACAGCGTATCGTGAAGTACAAAATGCAGTGTATACAATGAACATAAGCAGAACTATAGACGCTCTCAGCAACAACAATACAGAAATGAAGAAGAAACAACGTCCGCCGTGTAAACATTTGTTCATGGCTTTTTCTCTGTGGCATTGCACTGACTGTAGCTATTGTGGTTCCTATTGTGTATTTTGCTGCTAGAAATAAAACACCCAATTCAGGTATATATCTTTTTATAAGAGTCTAAGAATTAGGTACTGTTATAGAATTGAATAGATCGTTGTTTTAGATGTGTAGAGTTGATATTCTTCAGAATATGTTGCTTTTTTCCGGAATCGAATTTGGAAAGTTGTCGAACGGACCGATAGTAGAATTCCAATCAAATTTACTGGGATTGCGGCTTGCTTTGTTCACTCCTTAACCTCTTGTTAACTTATAGTTCTAATGAAATTAACAAATTTCATGAAACTTTCAAAGAGTTTTTGTGATTATCTTAATTAATTATTTGTTTAATGGGTAAGAGTCTACCTATTAATCATAACCTTTTCTTTCATTCAAAGAATTGTGTAAATTCTCTCTAGCAAAAAGAAAGGTATTACTTGGATAGTAATGATATCCGTCGCCATAATAATTTATTTATATTTTTCAGACAAAGACTACAAGCTTCCTATTAAATTTGACAAATCAACGCAACATTATCATGTTTATATGTCAACGGATGGATTAACACTTAGCAACACCTATTCCAGACAGACACATATCACGCCTTCTAAACCGAGTGGACCACTGTCAGAGTACCTCGGTGTAGTTGCTGATAGATGTTTTATTGCCAATGAAAAAGTATATTTTGAGATACACTATGTTTTCCATGTTATTGATTTGAGTAAAGCTGATTATTTACTTTTGTTTGAAGTGGGTTTGGCACAACGTAATAAGATTGACAACTATCATTATGTTGGTACTTCCGAGGTTGGTGGCTGGTCTTATCATCTTCATAATTGTAACAGTTCCGTATGTTTATCAGCCGAACACAATGAGAAAGATGAGTTCCTCCCAACACCGGTACATAATAACTTCCCTGGAAGACAATACAAGGGGACTTTTGGATTTGTAGTCAACATGGAGCAAAAGGAATTTTCAATTGTTCTTCATGAAAATTCCGGAACTATAGTACATAATCCTGACCAGGTGGAGGTACAGATATCACTAACAAATACATATGACTTTTCTACCTTGCCATATTCAGTTGTCGCTATATAAAAGTTCAGTCTATTGAGTAAGCACTAAAATCTTGGTTTAAATCAATATATAATTGCTTACTTTATTTAGTGAACTTAAACTAGTGAACTCGAAAAACCACAATTTGAACCAATACAATAGCAAACAATGGCAGCCTTAACAATCGATTCAAAATGCTGAATTAACCGTTACCAAACAAAGTAACAGTGTAATTATCGTATTATATCAGGCGGTGGCTTTGCAAAATGTGTTAAATGTTGCTAGGACTTGATTTTGATAAATTGTCAATTTGAAAACACTATAATGATCATTGCTTTGATTTTAAGAAGTGGCAACTGAAGTCCGTTTATCTGAAACTTTTGTTGGTGAATACATGTGCAAACGACTACCGAAACAAAAAGGGAGAAATGGGAAATTCTAACATCATAAATAAAAAAAAACACGGCAATTCATATCCAGCACGAATTGAGACAGCATGATAGAGACAAAATAAATAAACAAGAATGGACAAGATGGACACGAAACTAATTCATTATCAGTGTGAACCCTTGCAAAAACTGGAGGTATCATGATCTGCTCCCCGCATGGCCCCTGTCACATGGCCAGCTGAAATAGAGTGAAAGGATGTTCTGATAGCTACATTGAATTTCTTTTTTTTTATTTTACTGTATTCGCTATATTGATTGTTTGTTGCAGGTCAACCTGATTCACTGCGCAGCTCTATTTTTATGCATAATTTGCGTAAGCCTCAACAATTTAATTAAAAACGGACTTTATTTTTTTTTAATGTTTTTTCAATTACGTGCTAGACCTTATGACAGCTTGAGCTATCGAGTGTTCGTATTATTCGTCTGTACGACCGTTCACCCACCTTTTATCAACAGCTCATCCTAAACTACGGAATATATTTATATGATTTTTTAATCACCTTTTCTTGTTCAGTTCCTTGGTACATTGTGGCACCATGATTGTAGGTGTTTCCTTTTATTCTTTTTATATTATTTACCTACTATTTTAATATATGATCTGACGTCCGCTGTTCATTTACATAGTTGTTACCAAGTAATTCTAAATTACTGATATATCATTATGAAACTTTCCGCTTCATATCATAATATCATCATACATATCCTATTTAAGGTTTCCATCAATTTTCAGTTTTCCTGAATGATCGTTAAACTCTACTTTTGAATTGGCGTCGATATCAATTGCTACCAAATATTGTCCTCTGCGGTTTACCATGTCCAAGTTGCCAACAAGAGCCGTACTTAAATTTTACCAGCCGAGGTATTCTATTACGTGCACTCATCTAAACCGGGCTTGTTTCGGGGTGCTGTTTCAGTAAGTAATCCATTTGTCAGAAATGCCTCGGCAAAATCAACTTGTGTATCGGACTTCCGACATGTCGGGAATCAAATGAAACCCAAACAGGTTGTATCTTTTGTCGTTGTCCTCTCTTGAAATAGTAATCCTTTCATCTTGAATAATAAAATACCGAAATTACTGTTAATTTACTTTATGCATATGCACATTTCGATAATTTATGTCTCTTCAGTGCAGATAAAATCAAAACATTTGGAAATCCATAAACCGAAATGTGTGTGAAAGCTGATAGATAAGAAATTACCAAAAGGGTCTTGAAATAATTTGATTTTCCTCTCGGAACGGTTTCCACTTGATTTTCCTCTCGGAACGGTTTCCACTTTGACTTTTGTTGTTCTGAGAGGGTTTTTGTAGTCGTCTTCTCTAACGCTTTGACATGTCCAATACAAATAGCTTGACTTGGTTGAACTTTTCGTACGGGAGACTTGATGTCCTTGATCTTGATCTTATAAATGTCTGCATCTCCCATCATGACAATACATTTTTTGCTTCCCAGTTTTATCATAATTCCAACTTAATTCATCTAATATTTTCCTGATAAAATCAATTCAAACGTAACTTTCCCATCATTTGCACCATCTTGTTTTCGGAAATCAATGCCTTTCGTTTAGCGAATCTCTTATTTTCCTCTCATGTTTACCACTGACATAGTCACATAGTCAATAGTATCCTTCTACAACATTACACCAATAAACTGAGATTTTTGGCAGCGGGACCGAATCTAAGAAGTGTTTTAGATACAATGGTGGATAGGGATACGAATGTTTGGTTGAAACTACAATTTAATACGTCACTAAACAAGGACCTCATCTATAAATTTACCGGTCCTCTTGCTTTTGTGATTTATGCTTCCAGGAAAAGATTAGTTTTGGCTTAATCCATTTAATCGTGATAAACACCCTTTTATGACAAATCCATTGGGTACTTGTTCCATTAATGTCGACATCTTACCTTTTTGTTCCATGTTCCATGTTGAGATACCCCAAATAAATTCCGATTTTGCTCGCTCACATGACTGTGGATATATATGTACCATTATCCAACAAATTCCGTCGATGTAATCTGTTGTCTGGTCAGAGGATGTCTCCGTTTTTCTGTCCTTTTTGGTAGTTTATAGCCCATTGCCCTGATGGTCCTGTGTATATTTGATTGCCTTGTCAAATAGTTTGGCTCCTGTCTGTTTCAATCTTTATTTGGTGGATTGTTTGTGATTTGATTCCTTAGACTTTATCTCATGCTAGTATCAATCACAGTTCCTAGGCTTCCCTTCCTAATGTTATTGCTCCTTTGTTCAGCGAAGGCATGACAGCCTTTAACAGACCATTAAATATGCTACATAATCCTGAAGCACTCGCTGAATATATACCGAATGTCCTTTTCCGGCTTGTTGTAAATAGTTGTCATGAAAATATTTCACGTTGCTGTGATAGAGCTTCTCATTATAAAAATGTTTTTTCGAAAATGAAGTACCACCACTACTTGTCCTCGTTCGATTGAAATTACTTGGCGTATGTCGTCTCTTATATATTTTTGGATGTCTTTGAATCGGCGTTGTGGTAAAGAGCAATATTGGGTAGGGTCAAAAGCTTTGATTCTCATTTCTCGATCTTTTCTTGACGGTGGTATTGTTCTCAGCAAAGAAACCTGATCGTCTCCTCCCATCCTAAGAGACATAAGTTGTCGAAATGCTCATATGCAGAAAATGAATTCACAGTAACTTCGGTATTTAGTTATTTGTTACCACTGGGTCGATGCCACTGCTGGTGGACTGTTAGTCCCCGAGGGTATTCACCAGCCCAGTAGTCAATACTTCGGTACTGACCCGAAAGCCCATTTTATTTTTGGAACCTTACAATATCTAATTTTTTGTAAATTTTATTGAAAACTAAGAAGTATCTTCCTCATGAAATCTCTGTCCTTAGCTGATTTTTGGCTTATCATTTAGATCATAATGGTTATTCAGCTTTTAAACATCTTTGAGTTCATGGTCTTCCAATCGCTTAGATTTTATCTGCACTGAAGAGACATAAGTTGTCGAAATGCGCATATGCAGAAAATAAATTCACAGAAACTTTGGTTTTTAGTTATTTATCAACGGCAATATACAAATACAGAGAATGTAGTCCTCAGTGAAGTCTTACCCGTACGTTGCTTCGAAATTTCTGGACACAAAAGTCAGTCTGTCAAATTCTAGGTTTCAATTTTATTAACGGACTTATTATTAGATGCTATTAATCTCTAACCAATATCGTCACTTTTTGGCTCGCTTCGCTTATAACCATGGTAAATCCTTTTTCTACAGTTCTAAGTGATGTTTAATAGCTTCGAATGCTTTGACGATACTCTTTGGGGATTTTTGATATACTTCGGTTAGTACCAGTGTGTGTTTCTTGTAACGGTTAATCGTATACTTCATCCAGCCTTCGCTTTTTTCTCACATTGTACGGGTAATTCGGTGAGTTCTATCTCCCATGTCTCATCCAAATCCAACATCTGAGATAATCGGGTGGCGAAAACTGGCCATAGTGTTGTAGGACTAATAGTTTATGGAACTATTACTAGGCATTGTAAGCTATAACATAATTATTCTGTCTATATCTTCTGAAATAAATGATTATTTTCTACCAAACCATACAAGAAGTTTTGAGCTTGATTTTTCTTCCTTAGTGCGATAGTGTTTTATAAGCACATATGTTCCTTGGGCTAACCGGCAGTTGAGCGGCGATCAATCTTGACTCATCTTTCTAGATTGCATTCTGTCTTGTTCTTTTCTTTTTGAAGATGGAGTTAGTAGTCTAACTGTTTTTCTTTGTATGTTTATTATACCGTAAGGAAATTTGATTGAGGAAGGGGATTTTTGGGTACCAATAAACCAGTTTAACCCTACCGTTTGCTTTTTCTAATGCCAGTACAGAGTCTGACAATCCCGAGTTCCTTAATCGTTCCTTATGCTTTCTTTTGTAAGTTTGACTTAAAAAGTCAACTAATAAACATCTACTGATATCTTAACCATTTGACCAGATATTAAACACGTCTTTCTTTTTTCTCTTTTTCAAAATCATATTGATTTTGTAGACCGTCTTTTTCACCACTTTTTGTAATTTTTTGGCATAAAAAATACTTTCGAGGCTAAATTTCTTCAGGGACTTGTAAAAACGAATAAAATAAAGATGCTCGATCCTTCATTCTCAACTCAGATATATTAATGATGTTCTTTTCATCAATAATGCTTCTATTGGTAATTGGATCCTATCAATATACTTTCCAGAATAAAGGAAATAACAGAAACCCCTAGATGAACAATGAAATAATATGGAGTAAATGCGCATGTTTATTACACTTTATAGAAACGGGATAGAGAAAGGGGAGGTTTGGGTACCCATAAACTGATTTAGTGCCGGTATCAAGTCCGGCTATCCTGAGTTCCTGTCGTTGTCTATATTTGTTTTCTGTCATTTTATTGTTTTTCTTGTGGACTTTCTTGGTAGATTGTAGCATGTGGTTGTAATGTTAGACCGTTGTAAGTTTCCTGTTATCTTTTCTACATTAACATGAGATAAAGTCTCTAGAAAAACATGTAAAAAGGCTTTTATTGTTGTTCTTCATCTTAAAGTCACAATTTGTTCATACCCCATAGATCTACTTCTTTTTTGGACGTACAATACGAGAAGAGTCTCAGTACTAAAATGTACGACAAAGGGACAAATTTAATTTCAAAGTTATCAATTTTCCCAACATGGACAGAAATATTATAATATCTTTTCTCTTTCTGATGGTATGTATGTTTCACAATTTTTATGCGACAGCTAGCACCAATTATGGAGACTTTCTCATTAGGAAGAGTTATCGCTCAACCACATTATTATTCAAGGCTTCACAAAATTCTGTCTAATACGATCCTTTAAACAGTTCTTTGATATACCGGTAGATCCGTCCCTTGTGGACAAATTTAAAGCTTCGATCCGAACTTTTATCCAAGATTCATGCTTTACTTAGGCGCTGTTCACAATTGTTTTCAATCATAATACGACGTCTAAAGCTCCCAACCAAATAACCAAATAAAGGCTTTGCTGCTCACATATTCTTCGATGTTTTGGTGAATACCAGTCCCTAAATGACACCATAGACGGTTTCAATTCTACGACGGATTACCTTCATTGATATTATGAAACCACACAAGAGACACTAAAAAGAATAATTTCAGAAATATTAGTTTGTTTCATATATTGCACAGAATTTATTTCATAAATAAAACAATTGGTCAAACCTGCCATCAGTAAGCAAACCATCACCAAAGCCAACCGCAGTTTAATTGAGTTTTTGTGTGAGTGTTCTCGTGAATTTGTAAAAGGAAATGTACAAATAATCCAGGCATAGAGGGCAAAAAAAATAAAATAAAATAAAAAAATAATAAACAGAGGACAAACAAGCTGGTTAGAGGACAATACTCAGAATTCGTTTTGTCTTTAAAAAAAAGAAAGTTGTATTAGAGAAAGGTCGATTTTATGTTCCTTTTTTTCGTTCCTCTAGCTTCCGTTTTCGTACGAATGAATTCCAAAGTTTTCTGTATATCGACTTGCTCAGGCGATGCCTACTTTAAAATCGTTCTCGGACGCTTCAAATTTCATGATCAATCTCTATTTCGATAACGTAACATGTAAGACCAGAATAGACCTCCCACACATGACGATCCATTAGAAATAGAAATTTTGAAAGTGTACCTAAAACACTCGAAACAAAAGCAGAACTCATGTTCAACGAGATGAAAGCAAGCTAGTATATATATATCTTAGAATAATGGAAGATCAATTATCAACAAAGGTAACAGCGTGGAAAGAAGCAATGTGGTTGATTAAGTCAACGATATGTTGCGAAAACGCAAATAATTAGTCCAAAGGGATGGGAAATATTCAGAAATGCTTGACGAGGTGCGAATATCCGGCAAGATTTCATTGGTAGCGAAGATAGATGGAGAGATATATCCATAAACACAAGAAACAGATCCCAAGAAGTCCCAGAATTCCCAAAAGTCTCGATCCACGCTGGTGTATTTAATCCCTAAGCCAGAGAAGTGGAGTCCTATTAATAAATCAGATTAGTAAGTTCTGTGCCAGTTGAAATTATTTTCCCTGCTCCTATCATTTATGAGTTGTTGAATTAGTTCAAACAAAAAAAGAAGTCCGTGCTTGGAAATAGACCCAAGATGCATATACACTACAAAAAGACGAAGACGAAGATTTACCTGACATAAAGTGTTGGTCTATGCTTTGGATATAAAACAGAAAGCTGATTAAGTAGACATGACTAATATAACATCGTATGATTAAGGTTACAGATATTTACTTACGTGCATGGATGCCATGTTAAGACATGCATGGGTCACTCAAATGAAATGCAAGATTGGAATGCTTTTAAATCAGAAAGACGTCCAATTCAGAGTATTTCATTTACTCTATATCCTTTCATTGTTTATTTCAGAATTTGTTTTAAAGAAAACGATTGATTATGTATATTTAACAGGCATAATGAGTAAACCAAGACTATTTACACGTGTTGAATGACATCATTGATTCCTATAACCACATGGTTCATAAAAGTATCGGTGGCATCAAGCAGTCAATAGTAGCCTTGAGATTATATGACCGAAGTGGACCTACCAACAAGTATATGTTTGTTCCATGCGATCGAGTCCGATTACCAACAGTGATCGAGCATTCAAGAAAGTGTATTTACCATACTTTTCACAAGGATTGTTAACACTGATATGGTGAAAAGAAAGAAGAATACCCGTGTACGTCGTCAAAAGATAATCTTGGAGAAAAATTAGAAGCTATTTATTACAATTTTTTAATTGCGAAAAAGGACGACGTCTTTAAAACCGAAACGATTTTGAAAAAGAGAAAAAAAGAAGACGAGCTCAATATCTGATCAAATGGTTAAGATATCCTGAGACGTTGAATAGTTGAATTCTCAAGTCGTCTTAAAACAAGAGATGAACTATCAAACTGACCTAGTGCGATAGATATATTCAACAGAGACAAACGGTGGCTTTTGTTTTGTATTTGGACGAAAAATAATTGGAGGTCGTATACCTGTATTAAGTCATCGTTTTTTATGCAGTTATTATTTTCAATTTTAGCATATAATATACCTGTATTAAGTCATCGTTTTTTATGCAGTTATTATTTTCAGCACTTACAATTTAACGACCGGACATCGAAACATTTGTGAACAGCCTTATTGAGTAGCTGCTTGGGATGTTTGTCAATGAATCCCACCCTTCTTCATAAGCATATCCCAACAACACTTTGGCCAATTTCACCACCCGCAATTGTCTTGGATGTTTGATTTGGATGTGCACTGGAGATAGGACTCGCCGAAAAAAGTACCTGCAGAAATGGTACAACATGCTTAAACACTGGTTGTACACAGTTTTCAACTATACACCATGAGAAACACACGACAGCACTTACCAAAGGATATTATGCATCCCTAAAGAGAATCGGCCAAAAAAATAGAAGTTATGAAACAGCTCTAAGAACCGAAAAAAGAGTATCTACACTGAATATATGCGATGATGATATGGATTAGAGATCAATCGCAAATTTGTAACTTATCATAATCCCGTTTATAAAATTACTCCTAGAATTTGAAAGAATTACCTTTTTGCCCGGAAATTTCAAAGACCTCTCGTACGTGTCAGACGTTAACTAAGGGTTCCATTCTCTGTATTTGTATTGCACGTTGATAGAGCGAGGTGACGAGGAGACACGCTTAAGTTTTTTGCGAAAAATAATACCAGTGGCAGGAAGAGAGGGGGGCAATCTATTGAATGCTCAATATGAACAGGGATTATGCAGCAAATTCGGTGGTCTGTTTAAGGCAGTCATGCCTTTCCTGGAGAAACAAGCCAAACCACCAGTCAGAGAAGCCTTAAAACGAGTTGACACCTACAGAAGTGCAGTCCAAGTAAAAAATCTCAAACAAGCCATTAAGACAAGATTGAAACAGACGGTATTCATATTACTCGACAAATAGTCTATTCTAGATTTTTCGTTCGACATGGCAGTATGTTACATGATTGCCAGACCCTAAAATATGAAAAGCCCCTCTTCCACAAATGTCTTGAGCATTTTATCCTGTTTCGAGTTTCGCTGTATTGACCATGTGGCATTAATTTCCCCTACAATACATATTTCATGAGTATCTCTATAGAAATTCAATGTAAAATTTCAAGACAAGCTGTATAATCTTTTGCAGATGAGCAATAAGCAGCTGTCAGCATATAAACATTTCTTAAAAACAAATCGTAAGATGGCCACTATCGATCTGTACAGCAATAATTCTCTCATAATTACCATCAGTACAAAGTTTTATAATATAGTTCACTTCTTGACGCCCTAGTATTACAACACCATCATGCCCTCTATTCCTTTTAAAAGTTGCAGACGGAAAAGCTGAGTCAACATTTTTGACACTAAATCGCCAAGGACGGACTAACTTTTATATTTTTGACTTCACAAAATCCCAAAGCCAGTATTCTTGGAAACAGTCATATAAAATCAACTAGCTTTCAAAACTTTTCCAACGTAATAGTATTAAATATTCATACATATACATATCCTCTCTGGGCCCTAAGGACTCGTGAGACCTGCTTTATCCCTCACCGATCTGATAGCACCACTTCAGCTCTCTTCCATATGTTCCACCCTAGCTGGTTCCTGTCACTTTTTACCGTCCTTCTACATGTGTATTCTTGTCCCCCCTTCCCCTCTTTCCTTCGAGTGTTGAAGTCAGTGTAGTTCTGATTTTTCTATGGTTGCCTCTTCGCAGGATATGACGTATCCATTTCCATCTCCGGACTTTGATGGTATTTACAATGGCATGGTCTTAGTCCGTTTATAAAAGTCATTGGAGATCCTCTTTGGCAATAGATGTTAAGTATCCTGTGAAGGCATTTCTGTTTGAATTTGTCTAATCTCTCTTCGTCTTTCTTTGTTATTAGCCATAATTCTTTGCAGTATAGTAGTACAGATATCACATTGGTGCTGAAGAAGCGCAGTTTTATATTATGATGACTTCCATATTTGAATCAATTCGTTTAAGGTCGATCTAGCTACCCCAAGTCTTCTAGTTATGTCAGATTCAGTACCTTACCTTTTGTCGATATTAGCAGCCAGGTACAAGGGGTCTGTGTCTCGACTTCCTGTTATCTATGTTTATCTTGTTGTTTTTACAATTCATCCTTATTGTCTCATTGTTTCATTGTCGTGTTTTTTATTCGGCGCTGATGTTGAGACCGGTGTATATGGATATGCTTTTTAATATTTCAGTCTTCTCTTGAAAAAAAAGGAAATTTACTTGATAATAAGGCGAGGCCATCAGCATAATGTAGATCTTCGAGTATGCTTGTAAACCTCGATCTCATTCCCCATTTTTTTTTTTTTTTTTTTTTTTTTTTTTTTTGCATTCCTCGTCATCCAGTCAACAATAACTAAATACCAAACTTACTATTTATTTGGTTTCTGCATAAGGCCATTTCGACAACTCATGTCTCTTTAATGACGATGAAAAGAATTCTTGACATGAATCAGCTTTGCTTGACACCAGATTTTACTTCGAACCATTCTGATTTTTACAATCCTCTAAAACACAGCATTTACTTCCATCATACATTTTCCAAATGATGGTTACAAACTTCTCTGGTTTACCATAATGTATGAGCATCTTCCACAATCTCTGTAATTTTATGCTATCAAATGTCTTCTTCAGATCTATGAAGTAAATGTATATGGGGGCATTCCATTCCTGACATTGCTCTATATATTTTTTTAACTTGCTGTGTTGTGCCCCGTCTACTTAGGAAGGCAGCATGCTCTTCCCTCAGTTGTTGTTCGACTCCATCTTTTATTCTTTATATTAGTTTTACAATTCTAGAGAAGATTTTTGAAGGTACAAACAGGAGAGATCTCCCTCTGCAATTGTCACAAAGAGTGATATCAGCATTCTTAGGTACTTTGGGACTTTTAGTGTCTTGATAGTATTAGCTTTAATGATTTCCTTAGATGTTATAGGAGAGGTTCTGATAGTCTCGATGGTGGAAAAGGAATATATTTAGCAATATTCTGATATAATCTTGTATCTACTTCTTCAAAGTGTTCTTTCGATCTCTTAAGTA
>MJUU01050651.1:66486-80371 GCA_002080025.1 Modiolus philippinarum | reverse complement strand
AACTGAGTTGAGATCTTATCTCTTTGTTCAAGATTTATAGAATTAATAGTTTGTGAATTTATCGAACAATAGACAAAACAATATCACGTCCCTGATATAAAGGTTGTTATATGTAGTGTGCACATTGAAGTCTTGTTTTTGTCTAGAAAGTTGTCAATTTAACGGAGCTGTCATCATGCGAGTTTCGTTGGAGTGCCTAAAAGAGTGTTATTTTTCTAGTACGATATTACATTCAAAATTTGACGAGATGCTATATTCTGCCATTATTTCTGTAAAGTAGCTCTATGAACACTGTCGAAAGTTTTCTTTACATTTATGAATAAGGGTCAGACCTGTCAAGTTTTGAAATTGCTTCGCATGAGATTTGCCAAAATTTTCAAAGATCAAAGAAAAAATAATAGATTAAAGGAGTTTGCCCTAAATTTGTATAAGCTTGCCGTGAGTCTCACGCCATTCGCGTGACACTTGACAGGTCTGAAGGGTGTATTACATTCAATACATTTTTCTATTATGTTTCGAAGAGCAAATATTTGTTCTATACATCCTCGTCCCTTTCTGAATCCGGTCTGTTCTTCTCTTAGCTTCAAATCTATTCGACTGCAAAATACTTTTTTAGTTGCAGAAGGTAAAGTAATTCCTCTCTCGCTGCCACAGCATTGCATGTCACCTTCCTTTGGCACTTCAGGTCTTTGGTCCAGTCTGATGGTATAGTTTCCTTGTCCTAGTTGTTTTTACAGAGTTGATGTACTGTTTTTGAAGTAGTAGTGATATCAGATTTTAATAACCCCACATGGAATCTACTCCAACTGCTTTTCTATTTCTCAATTTTTGCGCTTTTATTATTTCCTGATTAGTATGGGCATTGGATGATCTTTCTGAATTCTATTTCTGTTAACGTTACAGCTTTAATAAATTTTCTGACAATGATAAAGGCTTATATTTCTGTTGAAATTTCAGTGGTTTTATATTTCACTATGACATCAGTTATTATATTGACTTTACTAAAGGCAGAATTTCTCGGATTTTTCAAAGACCTTACACTCTTTTATATTTTTGGAATTCTACTCAATAACAATATTTCATTAACACGTGATCAATGGAAAAAGTTATTTTCATGAACTGGATTTTTATATTTCCTGAAACTATAACAGACCATTTATTCATTGGTTTTCTACACCTTATAACCATAGCACAGATTGAATTAACTTAAAGCTTAAGTTTTATTATACTGAATGGCAAAAATGTTTGATTCCAATTTTGGTAAATTGGCTTAAACTCTAACAGACCACATGTTTTTACTTAATTTCTTGTTCTGGGACTGAAGTGCGACGCGAGAATTTCCTTGTTAATGTTAATGGCATTTAATTTGTATAGATGCGACTCGATTAAACGCCTTATTTAAGTCAATGTGCACCTTATTGCAGTCAGCTTGTTATTGGCATAGATAAGGCTCTTAATCGAGTTTCATCTCTACAAATTAAATGCCATTGACATAAACAAAGAAATTCTCGTGTCACACTTTGGCACCATTGAATTGTGTACTTTTTAAAAATTAGTTTCAGTTAAACAAACCATGAATCCTGTACATAGTACTTGGCCAATTTTGGGGAATTTTTTCCATGCATCCCCCAAAGAGTATTATACTAATGACTAAATACCGAAGTTACTGTAAATTTGAATTCTGCATATGCGCATTTCGACAACTTATGTCTCTTCAGTGCAGATAAAATCTAAATGTTTGGAAGACCATAAACTCAAAGATGTTTAAAATCTGATAGAGAACAAATAACCAATGTGATCTAAATGTAAAGCCAAAATCAGCTAAGGACAGAGCTTTGCATGAGGGAGATACTCCTTAGTTTTCAACAAAATTTACAAAAATTTAGATATTGTAAGGTTCCAAATAGAATCGGCTAGCGACCATGCCACCTTAATTTCACATTTCAGTTAAATAATAAATTTTCGAGGTTACTACTTGAAACACATGTACAGCATAACGAAATTACTGTTATTTATGCAACTTCGGTATTTTTTGTATTTTCAACATAAAATTTGAAACATTATTACAAAATGATACCATATTTGTATGATACGAGATGCAAGAGGTTTAGTGTCTGGTAGAAAAGTGTTTGTTGTCTGTAAATTAGATGGAACATAAACCCTGTTGTGAGCATTTCTTTTCTCATTCAAGACACTTTAATTCTTGTAAATGCCATGGACTATTCCATCTCTCTTTTGTCTTTCCTTTGATTCTCTCGATTTCGAAGCAATCTAACTGATAATTTACGTCAAATTATTTACTTACCCCGAATAAATTATGATTACCTCAAAACTTTTTATGCATATTCATTCATTTGTCGTATGCTAAACTTTGACCTTCTGTTATGTTTCACCTAAATATTAGATGAAGTTTAAGTTTCATGCGGGAAAATTTTACCGGTCCAAGGATCGAACCTGCCATATAGGTCGAACGTATGATTCCTGTCAATAGGCGCCCTCCGCAGATCGTGAAGTTTTTTTTGCATTCTGCGCCCATAAAGCGAAACTGCAAGAAATGTACTGGATTGCGTCTGGGCGCAAATTGCATGGAACGGAGCGCAGATTGCACATTTTGGGGCGCAGATTGCTCATTTCGAGGCGCAAATTGCATATTCACTGACGCATATTGCATCATACGACGCACAGATTATATTCATGGAAGTTGAAGATTAGGGTTTAAATCATGTTAAGGATTAGGGTTATATTCAAAGAAAGGGTTAGGGTTATAGTCAGGGAAAGGAAAAGGGTTGTAGTCAGGGAAAGGGTTAGGATTATATCTAATGGTAAGTTTACACTGCCGATCAAAGCAACTCGACCGAACTCGATCTATGAATATTCATGAATATTCATCGATTGTGACACTGATCTTGTATGCTCGTGTTTGGTCTACTAACAAAATCGGGGCGATCTTACTAACTCTGCTGAACTCGAGCTGTGTTTTTTTTTTTGACATGTCAAAAAATATCGTGAAGAAGTCGTGTGCATAATATGTCGAGAACAGGTCGGAAATCAATCGGGGTCTGATCGAGGTAGTCGTGAGGAGGTCGAAAAGGGATAGGTCTTGATAGAGTTTCAAAATTTTAGCCGGTCATGCCGATTTCTACCCGACTTAAACTCATTTGCACCTCGATTTATGCCGAGTCGCCTCCATATCAACTCGATTAGTACTCGAGCATTACTCGACTATCATGATTCTTTCTTTTTTTCTATACAAGATCTTCCCGACAATGACCCAATTTTTTCCCGACCTATATGCGACTCTTACTCGACCACTCAAGACCTTTTCTCGAATTCACACGACAGCATGTCACCTTTTGAAAAGACATAACATGAGGCTTTTAAGAGCCCCAGTGTCTCACAAGAGCCTTACTTCACTTTTTAATGCTAGGTTTCACCGCCGATCAGACCAACTCGATCAACTCGACCATGCTGTTTTATCCCCACCAACGTCATAAAATTCATTGATCGAGCTAGCTCACGACATCCACTCGACCCTTATCCGATTTATCACTACTAACACTCGACCATTCTCGATCTCTTTACGATTCACGTATGACTTATGCTCCACCCTCATTTGACCAACCAGACTTTGTCAGATTGAGCCAGATTATAGCGCGATTTGTGTTTGATTAATTAGACCTAGTCGGGAGAAGATCGAGAAAAGGTCGAGTGTGCTCGAGTTTGTCCTGTTAGTACGTTTGTATATACGGGTGTAAAATGCGAAAATTCAGGGAACAGTTCATCATGTTGGAAGGGCAGCAAAATTTGTGGCCCTGCTTCAAAGAAAAGATGATAACTGTGATAGATCTAGAGTAGCCCAAAAGGTGGGTCTGTCACAGAAGGTGTGTAGTTTGGGTTATAGCAAATGCTTCAAAGTCATCATTACAGAGGAATGAATGTTCGCTTTAACATACTAGCAAGCTATCCTCAACATGCGCCAGAATGCGACTGTGCGGTCTTTTTTCTGTCATTACATGCAGGACTAATCTGATACATAAAACAGAAAACATATCATCACATGATATCGGTGGTAACTAGATTTACAGCAGTTTCCATGTATAGCTTTAAACCTGCTTTCTGTAGAAAAATGCGGTTTTAAGAAAGTGAAAAAGGCGAGAGGCTGTCTGTTGGGTACATTTTCCCGGTGCAAATCTAAAAGAATTTTCTATTTTCTAGTAAATGTTACAAATATTCAAAATAGCATTTTTCTGATGTAATTTAGCTTGAATCATATCTTGTGATAAGAGTACAAACCTGCTCGGAAGAAATAATATTTTATTCTTGAATTCATTTATTTAGTGAATCTGATTCTTGGGTGTGTATATTGTGTACAACTTGGTTTCAATTTCAAATTTTGTCAGCATAACTATAGTCGATTGAATTTAACCCCTCTGCACATCATCCTTTTAATTATACTAGAAGCATCCACAGTCTAATATTCTTTTCTACAATCCTGATATAGCGAGATTGAGCTTTTGCCAATATTTTGTGTCCGTTGTCCATGAACTTTGCATTTAAATATATTCTACCCAGAAACCGCCGAGTCATGATAGACCTCGATTGGTTCAATGTGAAAAAAGTCATGTCCGTTTCTAATCAAATACAACCGCCAACTAGGAATATACTATAGTAGTTTTAAATTGGATCTTATGGGAAAACTCATTTAAACGTTACCTGTAAAACTCCTAAGCCAAGTAGGGACAAAACTTTTACGATTGCCAAATGATGGTCCCTTTTCAAAATATAGTGTCTGTCATATCGTCAGCTAATATAAGATGACTGCCAAAGGGGGACAAAGTTAAACATTTTACCTGAAGGATTTTCACTGGACCAATTGCAGACAAAATTGGTCAAAATAGTCCTTGGATGTTCCTATTTCAAAATAGTATCCATGAAATCCAAGATGGCCCACAACGGGGAACATAATTTGATATTCGACTCACCTTAGATATCCATTCAAATACTTTCTACTCTGAAACTACTTTGCCAATTGGCCAAAATTGAAAACAAGAGTCCTTGGCTGTCCCCACTTGAGATAGTATACGGCAGATTCTCATCATATCAAAGATGAACACCAGCCAAACTTGATCACAATAGTCATTGGAGTCCATTGGATGGCTCCTTTAAAAACCGAAGTAAGGCCCTAGTGAGAGACCGAAGCTCTTGAAAGCCTCATGTTCTGCTATTGTGAAAAGATGACATGATGTCGTGTTAAATCGAGTAAAGTTCTACAGTGGTCGAGTTAAAGTCGGATACAGGTCGGGAAAAAATCGGGTTATGGTCGGGAAGATCTTGTATAGAAAAAAGAAAGAATCGAGTACTTATCGAGTTGATCTGGAAGTGACTCGGCATAACTCGAGAAGCGAATGAGTTAAAGTCGAGTAGAAGTCGGCATGATCGGATACAATTTTGAAACTCGATCAAGACCGATCTATTTTCGACCTCTTCACGACTACCTCGATCAGACCCCGATTGATTCCCGACCTGTTCTCGACATATAATACACACTACCTCTACACGATATTTTTGACATGTCAAAAATATTCGGGAACACAGCTCGAGTTCAGCAGAGTTAGTAAGATCGCCCCGATTTGGTTAGTAGACCGAACCCGAGTATTCAAGATCAGTGTCCCGATCAATGAATATTCATGAATATTCATCGATCGAGTTCGATCGGCAGTGTAAACCTGTGCCAACAGGTATTAGTGATTGTCATAACTTGGTATCCGTCACTATCAAAACAGAGGTTTATATTGAGAAAAAACAAAACATATCTTATAGAAGTTATAAAACTTTCGACATACAAAAATTCAATCAAGATATTGCAAACATTAAAATTAACATTGACAAATAT
The DNA here is from genome assembly GCA_002080025.1 of Modiolus philippinarum. Taxonomy (NCBI): domain Eukaryota; kingdom Metazoa; phylum Mollusca; class Bivalvia; order Mytilida; family Modiolidae; genus Modiolus; species Modiolus philippinarum. The sequence goes on along the minus strand of MJUU01050651.1, from coordinate 74,478 downwards.
GTACAAGAAGTGCCACCAGAAGAACAGGTAAACAAAGAATATACAGAATATGAAAACAACTTAATAAATATTCTAAATAAACATGCATCTATAAAATCTAGGAAACCAAGGAAACAGCCATTACCGTGCATGAATAGTGAACTGCGAAAGGCAGTTTACAGAAAGCATATGTTGTATACGCAATTTACCAAACATCAATCTCTAAAACATGGGAAAAATATCGTACACAAAGAAATTTGGTAAATAAACGTAAAAATACATCTATGAAACAATATTTTCTAGAACGATGTGCTGGGGGTGCTAAAAACAACAACTTTTGGTCAACTGTTAAACCGTTTTTCTCAAAAAAGTGTCATAATGGTGAGCACAAAATTATTTTATGTGAAAATGATAAAATTTTTAATGATACAAAACAGGTATCTGATGTATTTAATGAATTTTTTTTTCTACTGTCGAAAATGATATTGGCAAAGATGTTGTCTATGGTAAATCTACTCATTCTAGTATTATAAATATTAAAGGAAATAACGATTTTAGTAATTAATTCAGCTTTGAAGAAACTTCAACAGAAAAGATCGAAAAAAATTATTACTAGTATAAACATTAAAAAGCAACAGGTGTGGATGGTATAACTGCTAAAGTGGTAAAAAAAATGTAAAACTTATAGTACCACAGGTTACTACATTGATAAATAAATCTATTGTATCGGGTGTTTTTCCAGACAGACTAAAACAGGCACTTGTAACACCTCTCTATAAAAAGAATGACCCCCTTAGCAAACCCAACTACAGACCTGTCAGTGTTCTACCAATTTTTTCAAAAGTTTATGAAAAAGTCTGTGAGACGCAATTGTAAAGTAATTTTGAAAATATATTTCATCCGTATTTATGTGCCTTCCGTAGAGGTCATGAGTGTCAAACCACACTCCTTCGATTGCTTGAAGATTGGCGTGCAGCATTAGACAATAACAATTATGTAGCTGCAGTTCTTATAGACTTATCCAAGTCATTTGACTGCCTTCCCCCTGAAATTTTGCTGGACAAATTGTCAGCATATGGTGTTTCACCACTTTCTGTTTCCCTCCTTAAATCTTGTTTGTCAAACCGTAAACAAAAAATTAAAATTAATAGTATTTTAAGTAGCTGGGCTGACATCCATAAAGGTGTTCCCCAAGGTTCTATCCTGGGCCACTATTGTTTAACGTTTTTATAAACGACATATTTTTGTTCATTAAAGACGGACACTTGTATAACTATGCCGACGACAATACACTATCCTTTTGTAGTATAAATTATGATCTTTTAATATCAACTTTAGAAAGAGAATCTTTAAATCTTATCGACTGGTTTGAAATCAATAAAATGCAGCCTAACCCCGATAAATTTCAAGTATTAGCTGTTGGTAAAAAACCTTTGACAAAAATCCATGTATACATATAAATAATGCAGAATTATCATGTGAATCTACTGTTAAGCTTCTTGGGATTGATATTGATTATAATTTAAATTTTGATATACATATAGGCAAATTATGCAGGAAGGCATCTCAGCAATTAAATGTTTTAAAACGTTTAGGCATTTTTTTGGATAGATTAACAAAATTGACAATTTTCCATACTTTTATACTTAGTAATTTTAACTTTTACCCTTTGGCTTGGCATTTTTGTTCAGATAAAATTCTAAACAAATTGAAAAAGTGCAGGAAAGAGCACTCCGTTTTGTATATGATGATTATTTAAGTTCATATGAAGAACTTTTGGAAAAAGCTAAGATGCCTTCCCTACATGTCAGAAGACAAAGAACAATGGCCATTGAAACTTTTAAAATTATAAATAAACTTTCACCAACTTGCCTACATGATTTACTTCAAATTAAAAACCAAAAAATATTCTTTCAGGTACAGCAATATTTTTGAGCTTCCGTATGTAAGGACTTCACATTTTGGTAAGAAAGGTTTTCGCTTTGCTGCTGCTACCTTATGGAACAGCCTTCCGAACCATTTCAGGACTGAGAATAGTTTTTCTCAATTCAAGAGCTTGATCCAGTCCTGGAATGGCTCGGAATGTCGCTGTTCCATGTGCAAATAGTGCTAATTTTGTTTTGCTTCTATTTACTTTTGCTTCTAGTCCTTATTGCTTTAATTATCGTCAAACTGCATGGATACTAGCTTTCAAATCGCTTTGCTTTAATTGTCATTAGTTTTATGTATTTTATTGCATGGACATTGTTATTATTTGTCCATTGTATGTGCTATGTGTTGTATTGTCTTAATGTATGTTATGTGTGTCTTAACTGCTTTATTGTTTTATATGTATGCTCTGTGTGTCTTATTATTGCTTACTTTGTTTTATGTATGCCATTTGTGTTTTATTTATGTGGGTCTCGATGGGGTATAAGCGGGAAGCGGGATTGGCCTTTTTCAGCTAGCGGGAAACGGGATCGTGGCAAAAAAGTGCACGTGAAAACGGGAAAGGATGTCCAGCGTGAAGCGGAAACTGCTGAAAATTGAGGCCGTGAAACGGGAAAGATGACCTCTTTAAGAGTCTTTGTTAAATATTTTCACGCTCGGGAAACGGGAATTTGCAGAAAAATTGTCGGGATTTCGGGAAAGGGACCCCCCATCGAGACCCCCATTTATGCATGTATTTTGTTTTATATTCGATAAAAAGCTCTAAAGAGCTTATGTTTATTGTTGTAATTTTAACCGAATTTCAAATAAATCTCTCTTATCTTATCTTATCTTATCTTAAACCTACCATAAAGGAGCCATCCAGTTGACTCCAATTACTATTGTGATCAAGTTTGGCTGATATAATCTTTGATATGAGAATCTGCCGGAAATTATCTCAAGTGGGACTATTGTCTAAATTTTGACAAATTGGCCAAGAAGTTTCAGAGTAGAAGATATTTAAATGGATATCTAAATAGAGTCGAATATTAAATTATGTTCCCCGTTGTCCACCATCTTTGATTGCATGCAGACAAGATAGATACTATTTTGAAATTGGAACATTCAAGGACTTTCTTGACCAATTTTGGCTGCAATTGGTCCAGTGGAAATCCTTCTGGTACAATGATTAACTTTGTCCTCCTTTGGCGGTCATCTTGTATTAGATGACGATATGACAGACACTATTTTGAAAAGGGACCATCATTTGGCAATCGTAAAAAGTTTGGTCTAATTGGCTTAGTGGTTTTAGAGGTAACGTTAAAACGAGTTTTCCAATAAGATTCAATTTAAAAATATATTCCCAGTTGGCAGTTATATTTCATATTAGAAGCAGACATGGCGGTTTTTTCACATTGAACCAATTGAGGTCTGTCATGACTCGGCGGTTTCTGGGTTTAATATATTTGAATGCAAAGTTCATGGACAACGCCCCAAAAATAATGGCAAAAGCTCAATCTATCTATATTAGGATTGTAGAAAAGAATATCAGATTGTGCATGCTACTAGTAGAATTAAGAAATGAAGATCAGAGGGCTTAAATTCAATCGACTAGCTATGCTGACAGAATTTGAAATTGAATCCAAGATGTTCCCAACATACACACTCCAGAAACAGATTCACCGGTGCTAGGGACCGTCTTGAACTTACTATGAGGTATGAGCAGAGGTCAGTGTTGAAGGCCTCATGGTGACTTCAAGATGAAGAACAACAATAAAAGCGTTGTTCCTTTGCTTGTTTTACCATGTATTTGAAGAGACTTTGTCTCATGTACATATACTCCATATCCTTTCATCCACCATGCACTAAAATACATAAATTCAAGAATAATATATTGTTTCTTCCGATCAAGTTGGTACTCTTATCACAAGATATGATTCAAGCTAAATGTCATCAGAAAAAAATGTTATTTTGACCATTTGTAACATGAACTAGAAGATAAAAAAAAATCTTTTATTTTTGCACCGGGCAATTAATGTACCCAACGGGCAGCCGCTCGCCATTTTCACTTTCTAAAATTCTAAAACCAGATTTTACTACAGAAATCGGGTTTAAAGCTATACAAGAAAACTACTGTAAATCTAGTCACGACCCTATATCATGTGATGACATGTCTTCTGTTTTATGTATCAGATTAGTCCTGCATGTAATGACAGGAAAATCTCACAGTCGCATTCTGACGCATATTTAGGAGGATGACCTGCTAGTATGTTAAATCGAACATTCATTCCTCTATAATCACGACATTGGAGCATTTGCTATTGTCGAACCTAAACTATGCGTTTTCTGTGTCAAATCCGCCTTCTCTGCTATTCTAGATCTATCACAATTATCATCTTTTCTTTGAAGCATTAGCTACATGGGCCACAAATTTTGCTGCCCTTCCACCATGCTGAACTGTTCCCTGAATTTTCACATTTTATCCCCATATATGCAAACGTACTAACAGAACAAAACTCGAGCACACTCGACCATTTCACGATCTTCTCCCGACCAGGTCTAGTTAATCAAACACAAATCTGGCTCAATCTGACAAAGTCTGGTTGGTCGAATTAGGGTCGAGCATAAGTCGTACGTGAATCGTAAAGAGATCGAGAATGGTCGAGTTTTCGTCGTGTTAAATCGGGTAAAGGTTGGGCGTACGTCGTGAGCTAGCTCGAGCAATGAATTTTATGACGTTGATCGCAATAAAACAGCATGGTCGAGATGATCGAGATGGTCTAATCGTTGGTGTAAACCTAGCATAAGGAAACGGTTAGAGTTATAGTCAGGAAGGTTAGGGTTGAATTAAGGGAAAGGGTTAGGGTTAAATCTAGGGAAAGGGTTTGGGTTAAATTAAGGGAAAGGTTTAGGGTTATAGTCAGGAAAACGGTTAGGGTTGGTCAAGGAAAGGGTTGTGTTGTGATTATAGCCAGGGAAGGATTTAGTGTTAAATCAAGGGAAAAGTTAAGTGTTTTATCATTAACGTGTTATATAAATCTGCAGACAGGCTACTGATAACAGCCTTGTGCAGTGTAACTTTCTAAAGTTCGTTTTCTCTACTGCCTGTTTACAAGTATATTATTCATAATGCATGTGTATACGTAAAGTACAAGTAGGTAAGAGCAGCAATCACAATTGCAATCTGCGCCCCGATACTTGCAATTTGAGCCCCAATACTTGCGATCTGCGTCCAGGCGCATACTGCAAAAGTGCAAGATGGGAGCACAGATTGTATAAAAAGCGTGCAATCGACAAGATTTTCATGTCGTACCTACCTCAACCTGCACTACATTTCTGTTATGTCAAGGTGATCAGACGGCTTTCATAATTCGCCGCGGCTACCGTCGCAAATTAACGGACATATGTAAGAAAATATATTTAATGTGACAACAGACAAATCTACTCAGCATTTATGTAATTAAAGTAAACAAATATCTGAAACAAGATCAATATAAAAGGAAACTTTTTCGTATATGAAGAACAAAAAATAAATTTATTAACTAATTGATGTGTGTAGCCTAGATAATCTGATTTAAATAAACATGAGAAAAGAGAAGTGGTTGTGGGATTGTGGGAGAAGGGAGAAAGGAGACAAGAAATGTAGAAAGGAGAAAATGCACATGAGAGGGAGACCCGGAGAAATGGGCGGGAGAAAGAAGAGGGAGGGGGAAAAGAGGTTTGAGAACGGAGAAAGGTACCCAGTTGTTCACCCTTCAATGTCTGATTTAATTCATTCCAATTTGAAATTTGCCGGCACATTCATTCTGAAAGCTACCTAAAAGTGTGCCATATTAGCTTTTACTTGATAATTATTTTATTTCGTCTAAGATTATACAATAGGATTGAGAGCAAGTGATAACAACTACTAGTCTCTCTCCTTATACATGTTACAGTATCAACAAATACTTTTGCTAGTCAATACCGGTGAGTATCAGAGATCCTTTAACATTTCTCCCATTTAACATTAATAGCAATTGTTGACCATGAATGATAGTGACAAAATAAATAAGTTTTAATATTCATTTTCACCAAAAAATGTGAAAGAATTCCCATTAAGATGTATAAATAGTCTAATAAAATCATGGATTAAAATCGGAGCTAGGAATTAAATCCGAAAATGTTGCAGAAATACGTGAGAAGCGTCCTTCTTTACCCCATTGACACATTATTAATCTTAACTATACAAACATAAATTGTCAGGCTCTGGTCCTGTCCTTTACATGGTTGACCATTAGCTTTTTATGTTTGTTTAGTTGTTTTTACTGTATGCTGCTGTATTATGATGCCTTTGATGGGTTTTTGATTAGTTTAATAAAATTCTTATCTTACCTATAAGCGATATCAGAAAAATGGTTTTATACAGGGGTGGTCAGAAGTATTCGTGACAAGTTTACGCGTTTCCTCATGATATGTTATAAAGTACATTTTTTCAAAAAAAAAAAAAAATATTACAATATGAATTCATTTCTCATCCGATTTCAATAGAATTTATACCACTAACTACATAATAATAAACATTTTCAGGTANATGCAGACAAGATAGATACTATTTTGAAATTGGAACATTCAAGGACTTTCTTGACCAATTTTGGCTGCAATTGGTCCAGTGGAAATCCTTCTGGTACAATGATTAACTTTGTCCTCCTTTGGCGGTCATCTTGTATTACCTGACGATATGACAGACACTATTTTGAAAAGGGACCATCATTTGGCAATCGTAAATGGCTTAGTGGTTTTAGAGGTAACGTTAAAACGAGTTTTCCAATAAGATTCAATTTAAAAATATATTCCCAGTTGGCAGTTATATTTCATATTAGAAGCAGACATGGCGGTTTTTTCACATTGAACCAATTGAGGTCTGTCATGACTCGGCGGTTTCTGGGTTTAATATATTTGAATGCAAAGTTCATGGACAACGCCCCAAAAATAATGGCAAAAGCTCAACTATCTATATTAGGATTGTAGAAAAGAATATCAGATTGTGCATGCTACTGGTAGAATTAAGAAATGAAGATCAGAGGGCTTAAATTCAATCGACTAGCTATGCTGACAGAATTTGAAATTGAATCCAAGATGTTCCCAACATACACACTCCAGAAACAGATTCACCGGTGCTAGGGACCGTCTTGAACTTACTATGAGGTATGAGCAGAGGTCAGTGTTGAAGGCCTCATGGTGACTTCAAGATGAAGAACAACAATAAAAGCGTTGTTCCTTTGCTTGTTTTACCATGTATTTGAAGAGACTTTGTCTCATGTACATATACTCCATATCCTTTCATCCACCATGCACTAAAATACATGAATTCAAGAATAATATATCGTTTCTTCCGAGCAAGTTGGTACTCTTATCATAAGATATGATTCAAGCTAAATGACATCAGAAAAAAAATGTTATTTTGACCATTTGTAACATGAACTAGAAGATAAAAAAAAATCTTTTATTTTTGCACCGGGCAATTAATGTACCCAACGGGCAGCCGCTCGCCATTTTCACTTTCTAAAATTCTAAAACCAGATTTTACTACAGAAATCGGGTTTAAAGCTATACAAGAAAACTACTGTAAATCTAGTCACGACCCATATCATGTGATGACATGTCTTCTGTTTTATGTATCAGATTAGTCCTGCATGTAATGACAGGAAAATCTCACAGTCGCATTCTGACGCATATTTAGGAGGATGACCTGCTAGTATGTTAAATCGAACATTCATTCCTCTATAATCACGACATTGGAGCATTTGCTATTGTCGAACCTAAACTATGCGTTTTCTGTGTCAAATCCGCCTTCTCTGCTATTCTAGATCTATCACAATTATCCTCTTTTCTTTGAAGCATTAGCAACATGGGCCACAAATTTTTCTGCTCCTCCACCATGCTGATCTGTTCCCTGAATTTTCACATTTTATCCCCATATATGCAAACGTACTAACAGAACAAAACTCGAGCACACTCGACCATTTCACGATCTTCTCCCGACCAGGTCTAGTTAATCAAACACAAATCGGGCTATGATCTGGCTCAATCTGACAAAGTCTGGTTGGTCGAATTAGGGTCGAGCAT
>MJUU01050651.1:53478-66238 GCA_002080025.1 Modiolus philippinarum | reverse complement strand
TAATAAGTTTAGAGTCTGCAAAAGCAGAGATTTCAAACATAAAATAAAGATGAATGATTAAATTGTCCAGATGATAAAACACTAGAACACTGCAACATCATTTAGCCACAATAAGAACAGATAAAACACCTTAAATAATGATTACCAAATGATTAAGCCTCCAAACCAGTCTCATTTTTACGTTTAATTTAGATTCCGGTCATTTGCTTTGAACAGTTACCACATACTCCCTATCCGACCTGATCATCACATATTAACGGGACAAGTCCACTTTTTACTGTGCATGCATGTTTGATCAGTATTGATGAGGAAGTAAAGGTTTATGTCAGTTTAATTTGATATTTTATATGTTGGAAACAATATCACATTATCGAGAACAGGTACATTTGTATATTAAACTCTGAATTTTCCATCTATTCCAAGACCTGTCACATTGAAATATGCATGCCCTGTCAAAAACATATCAAATACGAGAGTCTTCTTGTCCCAGCCGAATTCTTAGGTTGTCCACTTTAAAATGTATGGATGTAAACTGATTTACTTATTAAATGGCATTGAAAGTAAAAAAATCACTATTTTACATGTTTTATTATCGAGCACTGGTCAGGAGTCTACTGCAATTTGAAGTTTGTCCTAATTATGGCTACAAATATATTAACTTACAAATATATACATTGAACATTATCGGATCAGGTACAAGCAATTTGTTAACGAGTAAACACATCTGCAAAAATCATAGGATTTGCTAATATTAGAAAGAGTAACTAATGGATGGCTGTTCCATGGGAACACTTGTGTTGCCTACACTACAAAAGAGCCATTTGTGTCTCTAAAATCTGTAAAATAAATATTAAAACTTTTAAGTACCAGGTTAAGAATACAATGTATGAATTACAGTTTTGAAGTACTTGCAGATTAACAATTAACAAATGGTCTATGTTTACTTGACAAACTATGATGGAGTTGTCGTTTTACAAACCAGAATAACAAATGAACTATTTTGGCTCCTTAAATCTCCATACAGTATTGTCTTTCGACTCTTGATATAATCCCTATACAGGCTACAGCAACAGGAGTCTCAATTAAGCCCAACAGAGCAGATTGAAGTTTCATGAATGCAGAGAGTGAAACTAACAGGAAATCTTTTCATTTCATTGCTTTTACAATGTACCATGTTTACACCAGTGTAATTCCTTTTAGTCAGAGATGTTTTTTTTTTATATTACCTGCCTCCGAGGCATTAAAACCAGTGGAGATAACTATGTTTTTATACTATCATGAGTACATGTATATTCAGTTATTTTACAGCATCAGCTAATGTTCTGTGCTATTTTCAGCTACAGCCAGTCTTTTAGTCACTAAATAAGTCATTCAGAACCAGAATTAATGTATCAAAATAACTGTAATATTTTCAACTCAGAAATAGAATGGTTGGTTCAAAAAATTGTCTGTGGTGCCAAAATTACATACATTTTACTTGTCAATTTTGTCTCTAACTCAGTCATTACAATAAAAATTAAAGGAATAAGTAGCATGTACATAACTTGCGTAATACATTTATACATATAGATTAAAGTTAAGTGATTCACATTACTTCATTTGTTTATTTCCCTTTATCATGTTTATATTTGATTTGTATCTACAGGATGTGAAAGTTGCCACAGATCTTTATGTTGGAAGGTAAGAATCTTCCTAACTCAAGTGTGTAAGGTCCATATTCTTCCCAACAAACATTTGACAGTCTGTCATGTCTGTGGGCTGCTTCAATCACTGCACAACAAGCAACAATATGATTCATTGAGATTGGGACAGACATCATTTATATTTCCTAAGCTACAAATGTATTTCTGATCAAATGCAATCAGATGAATCAATGAAAATCTGTCTTTAACATTTTTTAAAAATTTTATCATGTTTATTGATGATTTTTTATTATTTGTTGCTCATGATCAGCAATATGCTTCTGATGTAGAGAAGCACCCCGAAAAATATATACCTAATCTGACAAGTGTTTCTTAGGAAGGACATGGACTGCAAACACTTGACTTGGGAAGATGGAAGCAAAATGGATGGTAAGGGAAAAATTCTCAGGGTAAACAGTGTTATTAGTAAAAGTCAGATTTTCTAAAGGGTGGAGTGCCAATCCTGAATAGGGCATTTTATCACAGACATATCGAAAACTGCTGACCGAAGGACAAATCAGGCAAAACTCAAGTCGGTCTGGCAAAAATTATCAGTCAACGGGACCAAATGTCAGGTAAAAAATTGACATTTCTGCTATGCCACAAAACTGTAGGTCCTGTAAATTTGTCTTCCGTCAGGCAGCTTTTCCTAACTTGCCAAAATTAAACATCCAAAATGTTAGTCAATAATTATGTGAAAGACACCAATTTTGAAAAGGGCACAGGACAACAGTAAAGAAATCAAAGTTTTCTTCCACTTTTTTTATCTGATCCAAGACTTTATTAGCACATATAAATCAAGCAGAAATGAATTTCATTGATCTGCTTTTGAGGTCCGCCCACCAAGAAGTAACTGTAATGGCCATTTTAAATTTTATCAATGCGATTGTACGTATAAGTGTTATTATCTTTGAAAAATTTGTGTAATTTTTATGTGAGGCATATAAATTATTGAGATCTGCAGGGTTGACATCACATATGACATCTTGTACTCATTAAGGAATACATTGAGGATTTTATGTCTAAGGACCTGACTTAGTTCAATTTTGTCAAAGCTAAGAAGTAAGGTGATACAGCAGAAATAGTTATTGCAAGTACATCAATCATGTAAAAATTGTTTGCCTGATTTTTCTTTCAATAACCAAGACCATGAAGACGATGTTGATAAATCAAACGTCTTTTTTTTGTTTGTTTTTTTTTTTTGTTGTTTTTTTTTGTTTTCATCAAATTTCAAACAAGATGACTGGAAGTCAAAACATGTAATTAGGCAAAGATACATTGCATCTTACACACTTAATATGTTTCATTTCCAACTTCCTATAAATTCATGCATGTATAGGTATCAGAGGTATGGACTATACATAGTTAACATTTAGACCATTCTTGTCTCTTAGCATATCTCATTTGTATCTGAAAATATTGAAATACAAGTAAAATATACAATGTCGGTTATTAATTCTTAGTTCAATAAAAAAGACAACTGCACATATTTTTGTTGGAGGAATCCTCAAACATTAGTTCTAAAGTTTTTCTTGACCAATCAGCATATTTGGTAATCTAAATATAGGATGCCAAGTAAAAAGTGTCAAGTTATATCTTTTTTTTTTGTTCAGTTAACAGTTTCTTCATTTGTATTGTTTAAATTTCAGTTATTGCTGAATTATCTCCCCTTTAAAAGAAGTGATTGGAGTAGTTTGCTGAACAAACAAAGGTATGGACTGTTAAAAGAGGATATAATAAGGGATTTCCCTTGTCTGTCTTTAATCTGTACAGTCCATGCACATGGAAAGATCCATTAAGGATGAAGGGAAAATGACAGACTGATAAATTTTTGATAATGATGATAATTACTGGTATTAAATGAAATGGGGCTTAAAATTCAATAACTATCATCATTTAAAGTTATAGTTTATTCTACATTGTCGTAATGAAGGGTTGCACCAAGACAAATTGATGTGTCCATCAACAGCAAAATTTGGTTGCCTTTGTTTTTAATAACAAAATATTTTTAAAACAGAGGTGGTAAAGTATACAGATAAACAGCATTCTTTGCAACAGGTTTCTAGAAATTTTGAATAAGACTTTTTTAAATGTAGATGTCTCAGTAAAAACAGACTCATAAGCATCCCTCAAGTGAGTCTTCTAAATGATGGCCAAAACTTACTTAAGTTTGAGATTGACCACCGACCACCAAACTCAATTGCAGTTTTGGAAAAATACACAAATTTACTTAATTTGTTAGCTTGACATTTTTAGGGATAATGAAAAAATGTCGACCTTGAATAAAATTGTCCTTTGAGAGCTGATAACTATTATTTAAGGTAGTACGGGAGTTTAAAATTGCGCATCATTCTTGCGCATGTGACAAAAAATGGAATTCACTATAGGAACTTTGCAGAAACAATTTCCAATGCCTTGTAATAGTTAAGTTTGATGAAATATTCCACTTTTATTGCAAACCCTGCAGAATATTGAACCTTTCAGCTAACTCCAATTCAATAAAGTTGGGATAATTTGTATAGAAATAATGTGTTTTTCGCGATTTATTCAAAAATAAGTTCGGTGACCCCCAATTTTTATTCATGGAAATTGAAGGACAGTATATTAGCTATTAATTTACCAAATTTTAAAAAAAACTATCTGATGTAACTAAAATAATTTAAAATTTTGTTATAATGCGCTAATTTTCCGTATTATTTCAAACAAAATAGCAGATTTTTTCATTTCATAGTTCATTCTTATATAGCCGGTGACCCCCACTTTTTATTTTATTTTTTGTATGCTCTAATAACAAATAATGAAAGTATCAGAAAATTCTATCTGACAAAATTTAAGACACCCGTACCACCTTAATTTGAAACTTGTACATGAAATTCCTTAAGATTTCGGAAGTCTGAAAATATTGACAAAACAATCATGAAAATGACATTACAAACAAAAAAATGAATGTCGGACAGGATACAAGAAGACATGTAGAATTTGTGATTCAAAAGCACAAACTGATTCAAATTCATCACATACACAGTGTTCATCAATCATCATATACTTATATTACAAGTATGTATACTCCTTGGATAGTAATGTTATTAGATCCTGATCCTCTGAAGATTTCTTTCTATTTCTTTGAAGGCTGTTAAGTAATTGTCATGCACCAGGATTTTTTGCTAGTTGTACTAGGTTTAAAATTGTATATGTACATGTAAAGGGGTTGTCAAAGTTTGTTATCTTTTATGGTATTTCATAATTCTTCATGGTTTGATATTTCAGGAAGCTGTATACACACTTTGTAGAAGAGATGATAGTCAAACCAGGCTTGGATGCTTCTACTGGTACCCATGAGGATGATCATGTAAGTAGGCAACCTTTAAAGAGGGTTCTGAGAGACTCTCTTGATATTGCATCTCAATATACTCTCATTTGTAGGATTTTAACACCAGTCCTATTAATCATATTAATTTGAACAATCTGAAGTTACAGGCTTTTTTCAACACATGAAAGTTTGGAAGCCCATTTACACTCAAATTTACCCTTGTCTTTTTCGAAACTAACTTCAATAAATCCCAAAATCTTAAATAATTATTTTTACATGCAATACCATGTTTATGTCTCTTGGTAATAAATGTATCATAACAATTCCAACGCAGCCTTTCCAGTCTTTATATATAAATTACATTGGCAAACTGTTATATGGCTTCCAATCTGTTGTATTCAGGTTAATGTTGATTGAAATCTAAATTAGTTTTGATATACTCATTTACAGCCACTCAATCCCAATCCAAACAGTAACTGGGGAACATACTTCAAAGACAATGAAATGTTACTACAGATAGATAAAGACTGCAGGTTTGTATGGTAGAAATTATAACTGATTGTAGTTAGGCCTTACAAAATATGTTGTACATAACCCTGATTTGTATTTCAAGTAACTTTTTATGTCAGACTATGTATCCGATATAAACCAATCAAAAACTAATGAAAAAATTGTTTTGGGGGAATTTTTACAAGTGCTTCCAACTTTATCCTCTACAATTGTGTGAATTTTGATGATTTCGTGATATAAATTTTTTGACATTCAGGGGAGATAATTTTACTTGGACTTGAAGTATATTGATAAAGCTTTTGGTTATACTTTAGAAACATTAACTATGATTATGACAATCTTTCTGAATATATAAATACAGCAGTATTATTCCATTCTACTATGTCAAACAGATTAAAATTAAACTCAACTGCTTCATTACATGTCAAAGGGTTTGCAATATATTTTGGTGGTTTGGTTGTTTAAAACTGTGCATTCATCTCGTGCATCTGATGAAAATTTGAATTTACCACTAAAATGTTTGTGCTAAGTGCAAATATTTTTGTTTACTAATACACAACACAAAATGTAATATAAACTACAGTTTCTCTTGCTTTCTCACTTCTCTTATGTGTAATATATATGTTAATATATGTTTTGTGTGAATTGTATCTGTACATGTTTTATTTTGTCATGTTTGTCTTCATTATTGTGTTTATGTACATAATTATGTAATGTACCAATGGCAAAAATAAAGAATTACAACAAAAAATAACAAATGAATTTGAATAGTTTATTGATAGTAGATGAAATAAAGTAAGCAATATTATACTAGCTTACAAAATATGTCACTGTTTCAGTCTGTGCCTTTAGCCACTAGCCCTAGGTCCTAGTCTAGTAAAATCAGTGTAGGTCTAGTAAAATTTGAAGTCACTAGCCTGAAATTATCAGTCTCTGTAGATCAAAGGAAATTCATGTAAATTACTAATAATACATTGTATATGTTAATGAATTTTGTAAAAGAAAAAAAATTGATTTAGCATTGTTTTGTTTTTGCAGACGATTATGTCCTGATTTATTTTTCTTCCAAAAAGCTACAGAATATCCATGTAAAGAAATTATTCATGCAGACTCACGAGTGGAAACGTTACGGAAGCGTGTAGAACAATCTGTCCTTCAATCAGAAACAATTAAAGTTGACAGATTGGGTAATTATAATGTAAGTGTCTGTCAACCTTGTAATATACTGACAAGAATTTAGAGCTCATATAATCTTTAAGGCCTGTTTATATTATATTGTCATTGTCATTGTTTTTACACGCCTCTGTACTTGTTTAAAAAAGATATTTAAGATTCATTTCTTCTCCTTTTTTTTGTTGAGGAGTTTACCGTAAAAAGGCATGTATTATCCGCACATTTTTACCATAGAAAGGATTTCAGGGTTGGGGGTGCAGATTATACAGCCTTATGCGACTTGATGGTTTCGTCAAGTTCCCTGATGAACGATTGTAAGACCCTTTTCAAACCATACATTGTGGATCTGTAAACATATATTTGTTCCGCCTGCCAAAGTTCCATTGGAAGAAATATTATAAACATTGGCATAACATTTCTTCCTTTTGGAACAAATATTACATAACATTTATTCCGTTAGGAACCAATATCATAATATTTTGTCCCAATGGAACAAACTTTATGTAATATTTTTTCCTTTGGAACAAATATTATGGTGGAACTTATATTCTGTTACAGATCTAATTAAATATGTTGTTTTGAATTGCAAAGTGCCTTACAGATATGAAAAAATGGGTCTTTCCTCCAAAAAAATGCTATTTTAATGTCAGAAACACGAATATTTTTATTAGCCACCATTACTGTCAACAAACCATGTGATCGGTAAAGTGTTGATATTGGGGACGATGAGCTATTTATATTACATTGCCTCTGACAATATATAAGGTGATAAAGATGCAAAAATATAGGTTTTAGTGGCCTTTACTTCATTCCACAACAGTTTATAGGGAATGGAAGACTTAGAAATATCAAATTAAAGATAACATAAAAACAGATATGACTGTCTGCATCGAACCCATTCTGATTTTTAGCTCGCCAGGACGAATGTCCGGAGAGCTATTGTCATACCCCCGGTGTCGGCGTCGGCATCAGCAAAACTTTAACCTGGCTATGGAATTGAGACCTGAATAGCTAGGATGTTGATATTTGGTATGTGACTTCCTTGTGATGAGAGCTTTCTTCTGGTACTATACTTGTAGACATTTTGACCTTGACCTTGCCCTTAGGGCAATTTTTAAAAAACTTTAACCTTGCCTCTAGAAGGTAGGCTTTTAGTGGTAGGGTGTTCATATTTGGTATATAACTTCCTTATGATGAGAGCTTTCTTCTGGTACCATACTTGTAGACATTTTGACTTTGACCTTGCCCTGAGGGAATTTTTTGAAAAAACTTTAACCTTGCTTCTAGAAGGTAGGCTTTTAGTGGTAGGGTGTTTATATTTGGTATGTAACTTCCTTATGATGAGAGCTTTCTTCTGGTACCATACTTGTAGACATTTTGACCTTGACCTTGCCCTGAGGGCAATTTTTAAAATACTTTAACCTTGCCTATAGAAGGTAGGCTTTTTGCGGTAGGGTGTTTATATTTGGTATGATGAGTGTTTTATTGTGGTACCATATTTGTAGACATTTTGACCTTGACCTTGCCCTTAGGGCAATTTTTAAAAAAAACTTTAACCTTGCATGTAGAAGGTAGGCTTTTAGTGGTAGGGTGTTTATACTTGGTATGTAACTTCCTTATGATGAGAGCTTTCTTCTGGTACCATACTTGTAGACATCTTGACCTTGCCCTGAGGGCAATTTTTAAAAAACTTTAACCTTGCCTATAGAAGGTAGGTTTTTTTGCGGTAGGGTGTTTATATTTGGTATGTTACTTCCTTATGATGAGTGTTTTATTGTGGTACCATATTTGTAGACATTTTGACCTTGACCTTGCCCTTAGGGCAATTTTTAAAAAACTTTAACCTTGCCTGTAGAAGGCAGGCTTTTAGTTGTAGGGTGTTCATATTTGGTATGTAACTTCCTTATGATGAGAGCTTTCTTCTGGTACCATACTTGTAGACATTTTGACCTTAACCTTGCCCTGAGGGCAATTTGTAAAAAACTTTTAACATTTCCTCTAGAAGGTAGGCCTTAATTGGTAGGGTGTTCTTCCCTCCCTCTCTTTCTATTTTTGTCATTTTTATGTGTTTTTTAATTTGTACATTTTGTGTTTTTTATCTTTTAATCGTGGCCAACTATACCATTTTATTTTGTTTCATAGTTAATTTGTGGCCATCGCACTACATATTTATATGTTTATATTTTGTATGTAACTTCTTTATGGTGAGAGCTTTCTTGTGGTACCATATTTGTGGACATTTTCACCTTGACTTTGCCCTGAGGGCAATTTTTTAAAAACTTATCTTTGCTTCTAGAATTAAGTTGTTTAGTGGTAGGGTGTTCATATTTGGTATGTGACGTTCTTTTGATAAGAGCTTTCTAATGGTACCATATTTGTAGACATTTTGACCTTGACCTTGCCCTGAGGGCAATTTTTTAAAAACTTTAACTTTGCTTCTAGAATTAAGTTGTTTAGTGATAGGGTGTTTATATTTGATATGTGACTTTCTTGTGAAGAAAGCTTTCTATTACTTTTGAATTTATTGTGCATTGAGGTTACTGGAATCCCCGGCGAGCTATGTTGTCTTCTGACAACTCTTGTTTCCATCGCACTTGTACTTCCGGATTGATGAAACGATGTTATTGTTCTTCAAATTTTGTCTTGTTTGAGCCTTTTTATCATTAAATACTTTCATACATGGCTTCAGATATGGTAAATAAAGACTTGTGCAGTTGATAAACTATGAAAATACTGATTTACAGGTACAAAATAACTACATACCATGTAGACTTTTTTGATAAAGGTCCCAGCGAATTTAACATACAAAATGTTTTTTCCCCTGGATTTTAAGGTAAAAAAAAACCTGTGGATAATACACAAATGCAGATAATAAAAGGCTTTTTATGGTAACAAAAAGTTCCCATTTGAATTTTAAGGAAAAAAATTATGGTCAGGAGGTTTCTTAGGTCTGTTCTAGAAATAATTGTATTTTGGTCGGAAGGCACTTTTTACAAGGACCCACCATGTAAAGAATTTAAATTTGTTTGTCTCATTGCTTCTTCAGTGCAGCTCTCCCAATTTACCCCACAACCCATCAAATTTTAATTAAAGTGCCTTCCGACCCTCCCTCCCTCCCCCTTACAATAATTTCTGGAATAGCCCTTATATAAAAACTGAATTTTTTATGTTATAATGTGATCATGTGGGTATAGGTACATTTATATAGTATAAATTTTGACTTTGAAAGTTTTTATTTGTGTTTTAATCTTAATAATGGAAGGAAAGGTGCGAAAAAATACTAATTGTTGAATGAATGAAACGGAGTAATAAAACCTGGAATAATTACCTTAAAAAGCTTTATATTTTCTAAACAATAATACATGTATCAAGAACCAAACAAGATTATGCATTCAGTTCACCATTGAAAATTCTTATTTTTTTATTTTTAAGACTTGAGCATATGATTATGCTGATATATTTTGATACCTATTTGTAGAAAGTATTAAACAGAAGAAAAGTAAGTGAGGAATACATGGTATTACCAGATGGACAAGAGGCACACTGGGAAGTTGTAGAACGAATATTATTTATTTATTCCAAATTAAATCCTGGACAGGGTTATGTACAGGCAAGTAACATTACAGATACTGTTTCTGAACTGAGAGTGTTAAGACAATGGGCAGTAGAATTTTGTTTGGGTGGCCTCTTTTTCCTACCTACAAATAAAAATATAGAGAGAAAATTTGTTTACAAAGGATTTGATGCTTTTTTTTTTTATTTAAAAAGCACTTCTTGAACATCTCCACAATACATGTACTTTCCACAATGATGTATACATTATGTTGTAAATGCTGTTATTATACTACAGAAGATTTTTCCTTAACAAAAAATTAAAGTAAAGTAATACCAATTTTGACAACAACACTTCAAAGATATGCATGTTTTATTTTATCTTGGTCGACATGTTTCGCCTGCTTGATAATTCAATCTATCATATGAAAAAGTTTTATAAAATCTGCAAGGGTAACAATCCCAAAAATTGTCATAAGGCTGAGCGGATGACAATTTTTTTCACTGTTATCCTCTGTTCATGGTTCATTGATTTTCAGTAATGATTTGAATTAAAAAAAACATCCAGTAGCTGGGAGGGAGACAGAGCAGATTGTTACCCCTTGAAAACCATGGTCAACATTTACTTCACTTCAGTTGACACTTGGGGTAACATTATACTCTGTCACCCTCCCAACTATATGTTATTTATAAAATAGCAAACTAAGGGCCGGAAATAAGGAAAAAAATAACAATTTATTGTTTCTGTTGTTTTTCATTTAAAAAGGATCGATTTACAATTTACTTGTATATGTACATGTACAAGGCAAACTGAGATGGAAACATGCAAGCATATATCTGGTATATGGGAGATAACTCTTTGGGCATTGTTTTTCACAGTGAAAATTAATTTTATTTTACATGTGTGTACAAGTTAATAATAACAATTGAAATGCAACACCTAATTTCATTGGTTAACGTCATGAAAA
This sequence comes from Modiolus philippinarum, assembly GCA_002080025.1. Classification (NCBI taxonomy): domain Eukaryota; kingdom Metazoa; phylum Mollusca; class Bivalvia; order Mytilida; family Modiolidae; genus Modiolus; species Modiolus philippinarum. Next base: position 55,043 of record MJUU01050651.1, on the reverse strand, counting down.
ACAAAGATGTTATTTTTCTGATAAATGCTTCTTGCCCATGAATACACTCCGAGGTAAAATATACAATGACATCAATTCAGTGATAACATTGTTGAAAGTGTAAAAAATTGGAATTATAAGAAATAAAAGAATGTGGCCTTTCACTCACAAACTTTACATAAAGTCTGAAGTTTATGAGTAAGTTGGCCATGTTTACACATAGATAAACTCCCCTAAAAGTACTTTTATTCCTATATTAATTTTCAATGTTTATTTAAAGCAGAGGCTTTTATTTTTGAAGGGAGATAATAAAACCATAGAGTTCAGTACTTTATAACTAGCACCATATGTGAAATAAGTTTTTTCAGCATTTACAAATCATTTACAAATTTACATATTAATTTGTATGCAATAAAATCTTTATTTTAATTGAGATACATGCTACCAATGTTTTATTTCCTGGAGCAAAGCAGAATGAAATGTTATAAATATCTGGTGACGTAGTGCTATTTACACATATTAATTCTGAAACATGAATTACACAAGTTTATATTCAAGTAAACAATAATTTATTGTTCAGAAGCTGAAACCTGAATCATATTCAAGTAAGCAATAATTGATTGTTCAATAGTGCTGCTTTTGTCATACTTACACACTATTCATGTATTTAAACATGTATTTTACAGGGTATGAATGAGATTATAGGTCCTATATACTATTCCTTTGCTGCAGACCCTGATACAGATTGTAAAGGTAGGAATTAGGACACTCTGAAAGTAGGTCTAAAGTAACTTCATAATAGAAATAACACTAAAAGCATTGAACATTTTTGCTATTATATAGATTGATATCATGTTATACATAAAAGACCATGAACAAAATTTATTTCAAATTGCACCCAAAATCTTAAGTTAATTTGTGTTCAATTCCAGTTAAGTTTAATATTTGGAAGAACTTTTCCTTAATGATGATAAAGGAATTGAAAATTAATCTAAGTTTAATTTTGGCATGTGAAAATTCCATATTTAGGGTGGTTCGGGTGTCTAAAACTTCATCCTCCTTGTGCATCTTGTAAAAAAATGAAATCCACCATTAAAATATTGTCAAAAGATTTTTTTGTACTTTTTTTGATAATAAATCAAATGAAAAAAGCATTTATGCACCAAGTATAGAAAATATATCAATTTGTAAAAAACTCTTGTTTTATATTTAAGGGGAGTATTCTAAAGGAAAAATAGGGGAAAAATCACATTTTCATGATTTTCAAAAAATATGAATAGTGACACCTATTCTTTTATTTCATATCTCCAAAGTGGTGTCTTTAACACACATTTTCCTCCTTTTTCATCAAAATTTATTTTTCTATTCATATTAAAAAAAGTAAGAATAATATTTCCTTCTATATAGACTAGATTAAAAAGGTTAAGATCTTGAAATTGTATGAAAATTCAGTCATTTGATTTTATTCAGCTGTGATTTTGTATGACTTTTATATAGATAGAGAGAAAAAAAGTTCATGTACTTCTGGTCTTGTCTATATACTTGTATTTGTCTATATATATATATATATATATATATATATATAT
>MJUU01050651.1:41031-53219 GCA_002080025.1 Modiolus philippinarum | reverse complement strand
GTAGACGCTGGTTATCACAAATGTAATACGAGATGAATGCCCGGAGGGAGATGAAGAAAAAACTTTTGTCAGTTACTGTATATCTAAAAGTATTTAACAAAATCAATAATTGAAGACATTGTAGTGAATCCCGAAGAAATAATATCTGCAATTGGAAAATGTGTTATTCGTAAATTTTAAAACAAATTTCCTGCTGCTTTTAGAATTTTAATCATCTCAAAATTCAGGTTTTAATATTCAAGCTGGATTGAATTTTTTGCATCCAGAACCGCTCTTTTGCTTGTCGCTTTGTCTCATTCCAAGATTTATTTTGGTCAATTGCGACAACTTGCATGTCTGTCCAGCTATGTCCTATGCTGTTGAAATGGACAGCTGTTGCCTGTGTTAATTCCTTTTTCTTTATGTGATTACGATGTAAATTAATACGGAGATTTAGTGAATTTTTTGTTTCACCAATATATTGCTGTTGACATACTGCACACGTAATCATATATATCACATTTTCGGATTTACAGGACAAATTGCCGAAAATTCTGAATTTCTCGCCAGTTGCTGTGCTCTCAAATGTCGATGTTGTAAGACTGTATTTGCACAAAAGACACCGTTTGTCTGGACAGGTCTTAAATTGTCCTATTACAGGTGATTTTAGTTTAGCCTTAACGAGCATGTCCCTCAAGTTCTTGGGCCTGCGAAAAGATATAAGTGGTGGTTCTGGGAAAAGGGCTTTCATTTTAGGTGACCCATGCAAGGCTGGCATGCATTCACGTGTAATAGCTGACAAATTTGGAAAGTCGTAACAAATGGGATTCGAGAGTTCCTTTTCTTTTTATTTCGGTACTGTAACAACTGTTTTCCTTCTAAAGTTGAAACCTTTTCAATTGTTTTTTGCACTTTGTGTGCTTTGTAACCCCTTTTAACTAGATGGTCTTTAAGTTCTCTGCTCCTATTGTTGACAGTTTGCTCATCTGAGCATATCCGACGTAGTCTGGTAGAGAGACTACATGTATATGGAATTGCATCGATACAGTGTCTTGGATGACAACTGCTTGGTAGCAGATATGCATGTGTATCGGTCGGTTTTGAGTGCAGATCAAAGCTGATTTTTCTGTCGGCAAGCGTTGAAGTAGTGTCGAGGAATGCATTGGAAATTTCCGATATGCTGGCAGTGAACTTAATTGATGGATGATAATTGTTTATAAATTCCATAAATTCATCAAGGTGCTGTCTTGTATCTGTCCATTTCATTTCAATGTCGTCAATGAAATAGAGCCAACTATAAGGCTTGAAAGGTGCTTCCTTCCGCAATATTCGACATGCTGCGGTCATATCATGCTGCGCTCGGCGTAGCCCTTTATTTCAAGATTGTGCAGGGCTTCTTTTTCACATTTCGACAGATTAGAAATGGGGGGTCTTTGGCGTGGTAGTTGACGTTCCACTTCTTCTTGGACAGCTTCGATGTATGATTCCAAGGCTTTTGACTTACTGCACTTGGGTGTCCAGGTACTCTTTTTATCTAAATATACTAAAGTCTTCTGAGTCTGTGTCTGAATCAGATTGCTCAGAGATTTCATCTTCTCCATTTCTATTAGAAAAATATTCTTTTAATTGCAACCGCCTGAAGAAAGATTGCATATCGTCCCTGAGTGTGTTGGTATTAAGTCGGCTTGGTGTCGGACAGAAACCAAGTCCTTTAGAGAGCAGAGATTCTTCATCTTTAGACAAAGGAGTCGGTAAATTTTCGGCAATTTGTCCTGTAAATCCGAAAATGTGATATATATGATTACGTGTGTGGTATGTCAACAGCAATATATTGGTGAAACAAAAAATTCACTAAATCTCCGTATTAATTTACATCGTAATCACATAAGAAAAAGGAATTAACACAGGCAACAGCTGTCCATTTCAACAGCATAGGACATAGCTGGACAGACATGCAAGTTGTCGCAATTGACCAAAATAAATCTTGGAATGAGACAAAGCGACAAGCAAAAGAGCGGTTCTGGATATTCATTTCTCTAAGTCTAACCCCTATGATAGACCGTTATAGGCTGTCTATAAATTCAGTCAACGTGGAAACTTGTTCATCTCCCCGATCTGCGAATATTTACGCTAATGCAGGGCCTAAAAATTAAAATATAATGGTCTATCGTAGGAACCCAATGGGGTTAGACTTAGAGAAATGAATATCGAGATTGCCTTCCCACCGAGGGATTTGGCTGTTCTTCGAATGCACAGATATTACAGACAGATTACACTGCCCACGCCATCTCTGTGGGAGACCAAAGGGATGTAAAATAGAACGAACTACAAATTTATTTTATGTGACACTTAAGTATATTAATTAACCGAAATTATAACATGTCTACCGTGTTCCAGTGGTAGCGTGGCTGACTTTTAACCCTTACAACCCCGGAAAGAAGGGGTTCGAATCCCACTGGAATCAACAAAAATTTAATATTAAATATTAAAAGACTTAGACTTAGACTTTGGATTTGGATTGATAAAAAAGATAGAAAAATACATCACAGGCAGATGATTCAAGCCAAAATGATTAATTTCATTTTTTTTTAAAACAAATTTTGTTCCAATGAAGTACCCAAAATTGCAGTTAATTTATCTTCTGCATATGGCCATTTCGACAACAAGTCTCATCAGTGTAGATTATATCAAAACAATTGGGAAACCGAATACAAACAAAAACATTTTCTAAGAGTCATTTTCCAAAAATTGAAATAGCCCACATTTTGATGGGGTGCTCAGCATAGATCGGTCCATAACATACCATAAAAAACGAAGCACAAATAAGATGTTGGGGCTTTATCGGTACTCACTCTAATTCTTATTTTAAAGAAAAACAAGTACCATGGATTCTCTTACACAAAGTGAAAGGGAATGCAGACTGTTAGTTAAATGAATAAATAAGCTGTCTATAAATTCAGTCAACGTGGAAACTTGTTCATCTCCCCGGATTTGCGAATATTTACGCTAATGCAGGGCCTAAAAATTAAAATATAAAGGTCTCTCGTAGGAACCCAACGGGGTTAGAATTAGAGAAATGAATATCGAGATTGCCTTCCCACCGATGGATTTGGCTGTTCTTCGAGTGCACAGATATTACAGACAGATTACATATATATATTCATGTCTCTAATTCTAACCCTGTTGGGTTCCTACCATAGACCGTTATATAATAGAGTTGTAAATTATAGCGCTTTCTGTAAGTAAAATGTTTGATTCTTTTCAAATCAATGAAGCTAGACATAATTCTGTTTTGTTTTTTGTTTTTTCAGAAAATGCAGAGGCTGATTCATTCTTTTGTTTTATGAATTTGATGTCAGAAATTAGAGATTTATTTATAAAGACATTAGACACAGACTCACAGTGTGGTATAGGTATGATGGAAATATTATACAATTAGGGCCCTCATAGGAGGTTGACATCAATAATTGTTTACCAGCAAAGGGTGGTATATCATGATTATTATTTAAAAAAGTGAAATGTAATCATGATGTTTTGGAATATTTACAGTTGTATGAAAATATATGTTGCCTTTGTTTTATAATGCTTAGTGTATTCATTTCATAATGAGATGTTCACATGGTAGTTTTACATAGTATTTTGTTGTATCATCATGTTATTATTTTGTGTTTTATGAGGGCCTGAAGTTAGATTAGTGTAAACTAATTCAGTTACCCTCTTTACTTAAAAAAAATTGTTATTATTATTGTTATTATTAGTTAAAAAAACGAAAGTGTGAACTTTGTTGCATTAAATTTCAACATACATGTACATGTATTATGTAAAGTAAAAAATTATTCATGCATTTTATTCATTTGCTACAGCAATAATTTATTTACATTGATTAATACCAAACAGAAAGATATTCAATTCAAAACAAATACCAATATGGCAGTTTAATAATAAGAGTAGTGCAGATTGCCATTTTGACACACTATTTCACGACAGTGCAGATTTATACGAACATTTTGAAGACCAAATTTTACATTGTTACAGATATTCTGAAATGGGGATCAATTTATTGTGATTATATACAGTACATTGTGTTATGAGAGAAATAAGTACTAATTTATTTTGAAAATTTTATTTCGCAGGTTTCATGATGCAGAAATTTAGTGATACCCTAAAATCAACTGATGAAAGATTATATCACAGAATAGAAGAATTAAATATTAAACCTCAATTTTATGCATTTAGATGGTTAACCCTACTTCTGTCTCAGGAATTTCCATTGCCAGGTAATATTGTTTATATTTGACTAAAAATGACAGTTATATCTGCTCATCTATCCAGATGACACTCCATTATTATGTAGATGGCGGTGATTTAACGACTTTTCTCAGTTAAATAAATGTCCTATTGTCACCGGTGAAAATAAATGATTTCTAGTCACTGGATGATGTCTTCATGAAGCGACGTCACAATATCTCTTCAATGTCGTCGCCAAGTAAACAACTGGCATATTGAAATGAAAAAAAAATAATCCGCATCTAAAATCTTGGTTTTTGAGTAGAAAATCTATATAATAAAAAGCATAACTAATCGACCATCATGAATATCATTAAAAATGTTACTCATGTCGATCAATGCAGTGGATTAAATTGTTGCAGAACAAAGTTTTATTTTTGCGCTACCATTCCAAATGCGAAAATTGTGAAAATAAAACTACCACAAAAATTTCCTGGTTTTCAGTACAACAAATAGCAGAAAACGCATTTTATTAGTATTCAGAGAGTGATAGTAATTATAATATAGCAGAAAAGGGAAGTGCAGTATAGGACCCTGTACTTAAGCACAGTGGCTCTGAACTACAGTACCATTTATCAGTTGTAATTTGCAGTTGCATTGATACAAAAATAGTGTTAGATAAGGAGGGGAGATAAATTTGAGCATGTCACAATACAGAAAACATGATATTACAAAGGACCAAAGGTTGTCCAGAGTCAAAAGGAGGGGTAGGGGAAGGGCATACTTATTCATGAAATTAGAGGAACAAACTGAAACTTAGATATCAGTTGCTGGATATTTCCATATTTGTTCATTTTGTATGTCATCTTGCTCATTGTTATTATGTCCCCAAACGAAGTTTGGAAGACATATTGTGTTTATTTCACATTAGTTTAACATCCAAATCATGAACATGACATGGATACATGTAGTTACTTCCAGTTTCTTGCAAAATTCATAATGTTTGACTCAATACCAGTACATAACAACAGCAGTACAATACAGAAGGAGCAAAGGAGTGGTAGTTATAAAAATTTAAGTGCAAAGACATGGCCAAAATGAAAACATAGAAAACAATGACCCTAGGCAGCTGCAAAACACAGAAATAAAGACTCAACATTCAAAAACAAGGCACTCACAGTGTCAACTCCCATGAAACTGAGAGTGACATAAGGTTATATTGAAGGATAAGCATGTCCTGCTTTACTGCAAAATTACCAAAGATTTTGTTTTACGTTGTTCAGAAGAAAAAATAAATAAGATTTTCAAGAAATATTTCATATAAACAATTTCATTATTCATAAATTGAATTATTATTTCATTTCACCAGATTTTTCTAATAATCACCAAATGTTTGTCAACAAGGCAGTGCATTACAATGGATTTTTTTTATATGTACTTCTCTTTCAGATGTGATGAGAATCTGGGATTCCTTATTCGCTGATGATAGACGTTTTCATTTTCTTATTTGTGTTTGTTGTGCAATACTTATGTGAGTAGTTCATTTCAATAATGTATATTTGTATATATTGAATATAGGACATTTTGTTTTTGATACAAAGTTTATCACGGCCAGTATCAAGTTAGCTTGTAAGGCTAACTTCATGTGTTGGTGAATAATTCTGTATCAAAAACAGTATCTGTATCTTTTATCTGAAATTCAAAAAATGAAAAATAGAAACTCAAATAAATGAAACATGATGAAATTTATATTTACGCACAATTAATCTATTTTTTATTACAATAATTTAAATGCATTCTTATTCAACGTATTACGCATTTGAACACAACATACAGCACCAAAACATGACGTCAGCATAGCAACCCACACATAACGCCTTTAGAGTGACCCAATAATTTTGTGATAATGTCCATTTAGGTGATACTGAGATTATCAGTCTCTGTAGATCAAAGGAAATTCATACAAATTACCGATAAATGTAAATAGATTCAAAGTCAATTCCTTGGCACCAATAAGACTGCATAGTAAGTTTGATAACAAATAATGGTAACAATAGTTAAATATCTATTCAAGTCTTGAAACTCATGGAATATGCCACTAAGTCTTGTTGAATTATAGTTAAAATGTGATGTCAGTACTGATTTGTCAAAGGATTTCATTGGTCAATCTATAAACAATAAACAATGAAGGGATACAGAGTAAATGCATATGAGACAGTCTCTACAAATCCAGATTTCCATCATAGAGACCAAAATTGACTGAACTTTAGTTGGTAGATGAATCTCCCTCATAATGTTTTTCAAGATACTGAAATGCTTATTCACAATAAAGAAAAGATGCATTGTGTTTCAGTTGTATCAATGCATTCAAGCGATCAAATTATCTTAAGTTAGTTTAGAAATTGCTATTGATAACTCCAATTAGTTGGTCAGTCAGTAAAGCACATTTCACATTACTGAGATTCAATTTATTCATAATTAATTGCACAATTTATCTTTTAACTTTAGATTACAATTAATGAATGATGGAACTGACTTTCTTACATGGAGATTGGATCAAATTATTTTTTTATGCCAATTTGACAAATCATCCTATTATAAAATATTGTGATGTTGAACTTTAATAAAGTTTATGTCACTAGTTATACCCTCAGCAAACAAAGTTTGGGGGGTATATAGGAATCACCCTTTGAATATTTTCTGAAAAAAGGGGAGGTGAACCTTGTCAGTGCATGTCTCCTGAACAGCTGCTTGGATTTTAATGATATGTTACACAGTTGTAGTATATCATCTGAAGATGTGCATGAAGTAATATGGTTACTGCCTGAAATTTTGAAGGGGAGATAATTCGTCTTTGAATATTTTCTGGAAAAAAGAGGGAGGCTAACCTTGTTAGCACATGTCCCCTTAAATGGCTGCTGAGATGTTGGTGAAATGTTACACAGTTGTAGCACACCACCTGAAGATGTGCATGAATTAATATGGTTGCTGTCTGGAATTTTGAAGGGGAGATAATTTGTCTTTCAATATTTTCAGGAAAAAAGTGGGAAGTATATTATTGTCTCGCCCGTGACGAAAGTCGCGGAAAGCGAGACATATGCGTGCAGAGTATGACGGCGGTGGCAGTGTCGACGGCGTAAACTTTCATGTTAAGTTTTTGTGATCAGGTCACTTTCTCAGTAACTATAAGTGGTAGGTCAATGATATTTGGTATATAGGTTGGTCTTGAGTAGTACATGACAGTCTGCTATATGGCTTTTGTCTGTGACCTCAATTTCACGGTCCAATGAACATGTTAAGTTTTTGTGCTTAGTTTAGTTTCTCAGTAACTATAAGTGGTAGGTCAATGGTATTTGGTATGTAAGTTGGTCTTGGGTAGTACATGACAGTATGTCATATGGCTTTTGTCCTTGACCTCAATTTCATAGTCTAGTGAGCATGTTAAGTTTTTGTGATTAGGTCATTTTCTCAGTAACTATAAGTGGTAGGTGAATGATATTTCGTATATAGATTGGTTTTTAGTAGTACAACATGTACATGGGAGTCTGCTATATGGCTTTTGTCTGTGACCTCAATTTCACGGTCTAATGAACATGTTAACTTTTGTGCTTAGTTTAGTTTTTCAGTAACTATAAATGGTAGGTCAATGATATATGGTATGTAGGTTGGTCTTAGGTAGTTCATGACAGTCTGTCATATGACTTTTGTCCTTGACCTCAATTTCATGGTCTAGTGAGCATGTTAAGTTTTTGTGATTAGGTCATTTTCTCAGTAACTATATGTGGTAGGTCAATGATATTTGGTTTATATGTTGGTCTTGCATAGTACATGACAGTCTGTTGTATGGCTTTTGTCTGTGACCTCATTTTCATGGTCTAGTGATCATGTTAAGTTTCCTAGTATCTATTAATGTAAGTTCAATAATATTTGGCATGTGGGTTTGTCTTAGATGGAAGATGACAGCCTGCTATTTGGCTTTAGCCCTTGACCTCATTTTCATGGTCTAGTTAACATGTTTGGTTTTTCAGTATCTATCAGTGTTAGGTCATTAATATTTGGAATTTTGGTTTTCGGTGATATGTGACAGTCTGCTATATTGCTTTTGTCAGTTAATCTAATTTCACAGTCCAGTGAACATGTTAAGTTTTCTGATTTAGGCAGTTTGAGTTTTCACATCAATTTTGCTATCAAGCAGGCCTAGGGACGGGCGAGACATCAATTTGGGTCCACACTTGTTTTGTTCATACTTGTTTGTACTGTGTCCACTACTGTTTTATGTCCACACACACTTAAATTTACACTTGCCATATTGATTCAGGGTTCAATTAGAGGGGGTATACCTGGCTGCCATTCGGAGACAGCTCTAGTTATCCTAGTCAATGTGATTCCAAATCAATTTGATGACAATTTTTTAACAACAATGAGGGTGCACGCTACTACATGTAGTTGTATAAAAGGTTTTTCAGTTACATGACAAAATTTGATATTTCAAACCATTTATGTCGGCATTATATGTTACTTTGACTTATTGCCATCTATAGTTGTAATTTATCATAAAAATGTTATCATACCTCAGTTCTGCATTCTTGTATTTTCATTTTCTATCTATTTATAGAGAAGTTCGGGGTGAAATTATTCAGGGCGACTTTCCTTGTGTTATGAAGTTAATACAGGTTAGTACACAATACTACAGTATTGTTTATGTTGCAGGGCCAACACATATGTATAACTGTTACAGTGATTTTTCTAGCGCTCGTCACTTTCGTATTTTACGAAACAGTCATACATGTGATCTCCCGACGGGAGCATGGAAATCTCCCGGATTTTCAAGGGCTTCTTTAACCTCCCAGAATTCCAGAAATATCTCACGGAAAATCGGCTTTCAGCCAAAATAAAAAAAATGTGTACAAAATCGTCATTTAGGAGTATTCCCAAGTGATATAATTAGCCTATAGTCACTTGACTGCTCATAATCTTTGTTACTGTAATCTAATTGTCCAAACTGACACTTTAATTACACCTGTAATGCTAATTAAAGGATTAGGTCAGTTGTAAACAAACGCCGTCGGTGATTTGTTTACCTGTGTTCCTGGGCATGGTACCACTAATTACCGGTAAATCAGAGATAACTTGCTTACCTGTATGGCAATTAACTATCAGTTATTTAAAATTATTAATTCTTTGAACAAAAATCTTTCTTTCAGCAATTTTTTCATAATTAACAGGTCAAACTTTCTCTTTGAATACACTGATTTTATTTAAAGATCACGTTTCTTTTAAAGTTGGGTTATTTCCCCCTTAAAAATTGTCTTTCTATTTCCATGAATTTATTTTTTAGAATTGAACTTTTGCTGATATTTGCTATTTCAATATAACAGAAATTTTTATTTCACCACTATTTTAGCTAAAAAAAGTGTTTGTAAACAACATTTGTTTGATTATTTGCAAAATAATTTCTTTAAAATCACAAATTAATAGAAAGTAAAACTAAGATATAGATAATTATAATGATTGGTTATAGGTTGCTTTCAATAATTATCTCATTTACAAGTAAGTGAGTGCATAATGCAGTTATAGAGATATAGTTCTCTGTAAATTAAATTTAACGTTAATATAACAACAAAAGGAGCCCATTATTATCACTAATTTGTTAAATCAAAGCATTATAAAAAAACGTAAACAAATACATCATAAAAGTAAAATCTTCATAGTACAAATTGCCCTGCGAAACTGATACGCATAAGTGACTAAAGGTCTCAAAATCTTAGCTTAATCGCTGGCAGTATATATATTTTATGTTGAAAATATGGCAATAAAAATCTCCCTGATTTCACCTGAAAAAATGGCTAATCTCCCTGAAAATCAAGGCTATCTCCTGCATTGGCTCCAGAGACCTATCACATGTATGAACAGTTTTCAAAATGACGAAAGTTTTCTGAACCCCTTTCGTCACTTAAAATATTTCATTGCAAACTTTTTCTCCTGGAAATATTAAGAAATCATATTCAGTGTCATATTTATGACAAGTTTATAACCCCAAGCCAGTTAATTAATTACAAAGGTGATGTTGTTACAGGTAAATTGCTAATCCGATAATTATACAGGTAATTAACCATACAGTACATAAAGGTGTCAAATCACCAGTCAGGTACAATCATTAAATTTAATTTAATTACCAGGAAGCCATGAAATGATAATATTTTTAAGATATTATTGCTTAAAGTTTTAATTCCAACAATATTTTGCCGGTCCTACTTTCGTTTCTGTCCACAACATTCCGATTGCACATGCGTATAGATAAAGGGCTTACAAGGTACAAATAACTTACTCCCAATATACAAGACCAATACTTGTTAAGTTTGTCTCAGTCCCAATTTCTATTAAATTATTTTCCAACAAATTCTATTGCTTTGTGCAGCCTCTCCAATTTTATTTTGATTCAAATACCAGTACATAGTCGTTTCCGACTTTGTTCAAAATTACAATTTCTTTGTGATTTCCTCTCAACTTTCATTTGGCTATTGAAGAGAATTCAAACTAAATTTTGAAGTAAAACATAACCTCTGATAAAAAAAAAATGAAATTTTATTCCAAAGAATTGCTTGAATAAGCTCAACATCAAAGCAGAAGACTGTAAGTTGTACGTTGCTATGATACACAGCATACGAAAAGAGCATCAAGGAAAAGGGGGAGGGGATACAAGTACTTTTCACTTGTAAAAATGACCACAATTTGATTGAAAAATTCTCATTATATTCCCAATTAATTTCATTCTATATATTTCTCTATCAAAAGTTCATGTTCAAATAAAAACTAATTATTAGAAGGAGCTCAGTCATTATAAGTCATTAAGTGTATAAAAAGATATCAAAAGTTATATGATATGAAATGTTTCTATAATATACATATATATCTTTTGTACTGTTTTAGTCTTTATCTTTAAAACAAAGAGCTTTAAAGAATGACTGTCGCGCTCCACAAAAGTGACTAAAGCTTTCAAAATCCTAGAATAAACCCTGACTGTTAGTTGCCTATCATTTGTCTGCAGGGTTGCCACACATCCTTAAAAACTGGAAAACCCTTGAATTTCATTTTGGTATTCAAGCAAGAGCCTGGAAAAGACCTTTAATTTTAAAATATTTGGAAATATCCTTGAAAAACCCTGGAATTTGAAAATAGTTCATATCAAAAGGCAATATATGAGCAAAGTCTGCAAAATAATTATCGCAACCTAGAAATTTTTTTTTTATAATTCTTTATTTTTATTTCCTTTTTACACAATACATTAAAGGACACCTGACATCAAAATTAAAGTTGTCATTTTTCATTATATAAAGTTAGACTAAAACAAAATAGAACGGTGACAGCGTTTATTTCCCTTCCACAAGAGTGTATGGATATGTGTATTGCTACATATTTGTGTAATTTCCGACGATTACCGGAAACATCCGACAATTAATTAGATAAGGCTTGTGACGTCACATGTGAGGATTATCCACACAACCATGTAAACAAAACGACTTTAAAGTACTACCCAAGATTTCTCACTATACCAGTTGATTGAGATAAGGACAGAAACATTTTAGATATTATTTATTTATTAAATCCCATGATCCAAAACATTATATTTCTAGCGAAAGGGGGGTTGAGGTCTCATGCAGATTTTCCGTTGGTAAAATTATCAAATCCCGAAATCCTGCACATATGTTATAAAACATGCAAATCCCAAAAAACTTTTTTATTTTTTTTTATAATTTTCAAGTTCAAAGTGTATAATCTAAAGATATACTGTATGTAAACAAGGAAGTATCTAAATATACGTCCTTGATGTAAATTAATACATCAAATTTGTCATTTGTTTGTTCAAATTTTATCCACTATATATGATCAAGTATTTTATAAAGTTTGTTTTTGTCCATCCATAAAAAAAAATTCTCACAATCCCGTTAAATTTCTATGTCAAAATTCCGATTTCCTATTTC
>MJUU01050651.1:17018-32404 GCA_002080025.1 Modiolus philippinarum | reverse complement strand
CTTTTGGAAGAAGAGAAAACTTTGACGAAAAATTTTCATTAGTAGTGGTATATGAAACTAAGTATTAATGTATCGGCAAACAGGAAGTAGTAGCGCCACAAACATGAAAATATCTGACACTGTACAACTCATCATTTGGAAGCCTAATGCTAAATATCAAATCATTCCCACCTGTAGAAGCCGAGAAAACTTTGACAGTTAAAGTGTTACGGACGGACGGAATGACGGACGGACGGACGGACGGACAGACGGACGGACACCACCATCACTATATACCCTCCGCTTTTACAAAGCGGGGGTATAAAAATAATTGGAATGTTATATAAATATAGAATCCACAATTGCATCGAGTGAGAAAAGACATTTCTACACTAGAGATAGTTAAATTTTCAAATATTTTAAACGCGAGGCTTGCCGAGCGTTTAAAATATTTGAAAATTTAACTATTGAGTGTGTAGAAATGTCGTTTCTCACGAGATACAATTGTGGATTTTATTTCTCTAATGATTTCAAGGAGATTTTGGACAAAAATATGACCCCCCTTTTCTGATTATCCGAAATAAATGTGTTCATTGAGCGTGACGTCATCAGGCATGGTCGCCTTTTTTCATGACGTCACAATGGTCAAGTCGGAAAACGGCAAACATATTTGACGTCATAATTGAATTTTATCCAATCACTTGCCGAGAACAACATTCTCTCTAGAGAGGAGAAACGTATTTCTCCAACTGTTCAGGAAACGTGAAAACGGGACAGAAATTAGAGAATTTATCTTTTAAATCTAAGCAAGGTCGTATATTTATTAATATACGTCCTTGATTTTGATAAAATTGGTTTTAGCCATTTTAATTTTGAAATATAAATTAAATGATGAAAAAATCAACATGCAATGTTGTATTTGTATAGAATCTAATTTTATATAGAAAGTACAGAAAAATAGTGCACAAACTTCTTTAAATTGGGCTATTATTAAATCATATCAATGAACGTATCCCATGTACATGTACATGTCCTACCATTGGATGCCTCTCAACAAGGATTTGTATAGAAATCCTTGCTCTCAATAATACGATTAAACCTACTCAAAATAGCATTGTCGTCGATATAAATAACTAAATACCGAAGTTACTATGAATTTACTTTCTGCATATGCGCATTTCGACAACTTATGTCTCATCAGTGCAGATAAAATCTAAACATTTGTAAGACCAGAAACTCAAAGATGTTTAAAAACTGATAGAGAACAAATAACCAATATGATCTAAATGTAAAGCCAAAATCAGCTAAGGACAGAGCTTTGCATGAGGGAGATACTCCTTAGTTTTAACCAAAATTTACAAAAATTTAGATATTGTAAGGTTCCAAATATAAGTTATGAATTTACATGTTTTAGGTGTGATTGGAATGAATAACTTCTATTCACAGGGGCTTGTTACAAAATAATAATATTAGCTTGGATATTTAGCGAGTTGAAGCTATCATTATTTTGTAAAAACAATGTATATTGTCATTATACCTCCTTGATAATACACATTTTCATATGTCTATTGGCTCACCACCCTCTCACACCCTTTTCAGGAAAAAAATACTCACATTCTGGTCTTCCATATATGGAAGACAGCCGTCATTCAGAATTTAACAATTTACTTTTACATACATGTAACTCACTGCGCACTTAGGGAACGACCATTTGATTTTCAAGGGGAGGCTTGGGCAATTTTGCCTGGAAAATTTATTTATTTTCAAAAAATCTCGAACAAATTATTTTCACCAGCATATAGAATATTTATTTTCACTGGTACCAAGATTAAATGATTTATTTATATATTTACAAAATGCCCCCCCCCACCCGAAATCAAATGGTCATCCCCTCAACAGGGAAAGAGATACACTAACAAGTAAACAAGTTACGCAGCATACCACGTTAAAATGCACTTGTTTCTTGAAAATTGACTTGTCAGTCCCTGCCTATGTATATAAACATCTTTTTCAAGTGTAAGATTCTTGGATAATTTGACCGAGAATATTGATACGCTGGTTCCCTTCTAACTATTCACTACCGTTTCATCGTCTATGAGACGACAGTGAATAGTCCTCGGGGAACCAGCTTGATTTTGAAGTTTCGGAAAGGAGAAGGGAAATTCCGGGAGAAACATTTTTTTTGGCAACCAAGAAATATCGTTTCAAGGAGGGGGGTCTGAATTGGTTTCCAGAAAAAGGCAATTTCAAATTATTACTCCACCAGTTAGAGATGGTCAAGTTATTCAAATTCTGCACATTTTTTTTTCAAGAAAAGGGGTTGGTATTCTCAGAGACATATAATTATATGTCTCTGGTATTCTTTAGCTGAAACATATTTTAATGAAGTATCCATTCTTTTCGAATATTATCTTGTTTGACCTTTCAAGTTACAATATCGTAAACATGTACCGGGGCATGGTCCACCGACCGATCCATCGCCGGGTAACAAGACGTTCCGGCCTGACGACAAATCCGTCCCTGCCTATCCGGCCCTGAACTTTCCGGCCTCATTCCAATCCGGCCCTGTCTTAAAAGTAGATCCGGCCTTACGAAATTTATGTATTAGTGTTGTTTTCTGCGAAAAATTGTTATAGGAATTTGAATTTGTTTTTGCCGTAAACTTCATATGCCAATTTTTTACCTTGGAAGATGGAAAACAAACTCATGCTTGAAGGTTTAGCGTTATATCTAGCATGTTTGTGTAACGTGACTTTGGTCTTTTATTTCTGGTGTTCTCATAGTTGCCGTGAATTTTGTCTCTATTTAATCCACTTGAATTTTGTTCTTTCGGCAATTGTTTCTTACATATAGGTATTGCTAACATTTCAAATAAAAATAAACTAGGTACATAGTTCAGAGGCTATCCCTCAATGCACGATTTCGTAAATGGTTAAAACTCCTTCGTTCCTATATTCTGCAGCAATTTTTTATGACAAATTTCTAACAAATGCATCAATATAAGTCTGAACAATAAATATTACGACTTTCTATATCCGATATCATGACCAAACGGAACAAAACAACGATATAGTATCAATTAACAACACAGGGACAGATAGACCAAGGCCGGATTGTCATATGGCCGGACTGGCATAGGACCGGACTGTTGTAAGGCCGGATGATCTCGAAATCCGACCATTTGAATTTCGGGGAGCAGGGGCTTGGGTGATTTTGTAAATAAATAATTTATCTTGGTGCCAGTGAAAATAAATATTTTTATCCTTCTTGTCCTTTAAATAAATAATTCAATTTTGAAGAATAAATTTGTTTTGCAATTGCAAATAAATGATCGGATGTGACATTTGGTGGAAATATATATTAATTTGTTTTAGATTTTCATGAAAATAAATAATTTTTTTCTAGGCAATTCGCCCAGACCTCCTGAAAATCGAATATTTACCCCCCCCNTCAATCAAACTTGAGATTATCAGCATTAAACTTCGTACAGCTAATACATAATCCACAATGTGATTCTCACTTATTTTTTTACATCAAATACTACTTGAGCTGTAAAAAAGTTTTCCTTTCTTATTGTTCCCAAGTATTGATACTTTAAGTTTTGCCCTGAATTTGAGATCACAATCTTCATGATCAAGGTCAGCTACACATGATATATACATTGCTGACAAAGCCAACCACCTTTCAGTGCAGACTGCACTTTGATTTTTCATCTGATTTTGATGGGAATTCTTTTTTTGGATTCGTCTTGACATGAGCTTTAGGTGGTGTGTCGATAGATTTTGAGTAGCTCTTGCTGTTTCCGAGTTATAAGGGGCCTAAGGGGGCCAAAACCACACTTTTACAAAGTACCCCAATTTTTTATTTTTCATCGGATTTTGATGGGGTTTCTTTCTTTGGCTTCCTCTTGACATGAGCTTTTGGTAATGTGACGACGGATTTTGTGTAGCTTATACCGTTTCCGAGCTATAAGGGGCCGAAGGGGGCAAAAATCGCACTTTTACAAAGTACCTCAATTTTTTATTTTTCATCGGATTTTGATGGGTTTTCTTTCTTTGGATTCCTCTTGACATGATCTTTCGGTAGTATGTCAACGGATTTTGCGTAGCTCTTACCGTTTCCAAGCTATAAGGTGTCTTAGGGGGACCAAAATCGCACCTTAACAAAGTATCTCAATTTTTAGCTGAAAATTGTATCTGACTTGTCAGTGCGTAATTCAAGATGGCCAGCAATGGGGTCCATTGATTAACATTAGACCCTATGGCAAATGCATTCAGCAATCAAAACCTCTGAAACAAATTAGCTAATTGCAACCAAACTTTGTCATAATAGTCCTTGGGTGGTGTTAAGTAAAAAATCTGTCTGACACATCCCTGCATAATCCAAGATTACCGCCAGCAGTCCCATGAATTAACTTTAGACCTCATAGGAAATGTATTTAAAAATCAATGTTATTGCATGGATGTACCACTGCTATATACAGGTGAGCTATACAGGCTCCTGGGAGCCTCTAGTATTTCATTACAGAAGCTACACAAATGTTTTTCTTTCAATTTACATTTATACAACAGAGAATTGGTGCCAAGTATTCCAATGTAAAATTTTATACTGAAAGATAATAAATTTATTACTAACTATAGATTTAAAGGGTTGCCCATAATTAGTTGACCAATCTTCTATTTCAACATCTAAAATTTCATTCCACTTAGTTTGCTGTTTTACAGCTGATTCTGAGTAAAACATAATTTTTTTGTAAAAAAGTTGACTACATTTACTATTTCTCTTTACCAACAGAAAATTATCTGATACTATTTCGTCTTTCTTTGTTGTCATTGGTATGAGGTCTTTCCATTTTTTTGGTATTGCATGTAAAACACTATTAAAAATTAGAAAATTGCATCTTATATTAAAAGTATTATTTAATCTTTCACATGTCAAAAATTGTTGATTATCATCAATCAGATCGTTAATGAAAAATAATCCCACCTTACACCATTATTCATAAAAAAATATCTTATAATCAATCTTTATACTATTATTAAACCATATGGATTGGTCCAAAACATTTTGCTCATTGTTGGACGATTTTGAACATAAAAAAGCCCAGTTTTTAATAATGTCTGCCCAAAATTTGTTAAAAGAACTAGAAATTTTCAATAACCCTTCCGGGGACATCATCCATATTTTATCCCAACCTTACCTATTATATTGCTCTGATACTAAAATTTTCCATGGAGAATTATTTAATGGATCCAAAAGTTTGTTTATCCAAGTCATTTTTAAACTGAAACAGAAAGAGTCTAAATGAGGCATCCTTAATCCCCCATCTTCATAATTGTTAATTAAAACATTTCGTTTTATTTTGTCCGGTTTTCCACTCCACACAAAATTATAAAACATGTTTTGTACATCTGTCAAAAATTTCTTTGGTGGATTTGGCAATACTGTTAAAGATTGTATAATAATTGGTAGTGCTAATGATTTTATAACAGTGATTTTGCCTGTGTAAGTCAAATTTCTATAGTTCCATGATTTTAGTAAAGCTGTCATTTAGAAAATTTTGTCAACTATTTTGGCCCTTGAAAATAACTAGAATATCCTTCAAAAGTCCTGGAAATATCCTTGAATTTTTAGACATAAAAGTAGTGGCAACCCTGTGTCTGTTTATCTATTCATTTATAATCGTTACTGCTACTGTAACTCCTCCTTATTTAAGTCATGTACATGTACCAATCCAATGGATGATCAATGAAAGAGGAAAAAGTTGTTGAAATTAATGCACTTATTTCCATGTGAAAGAATCAAAGTGTTTCACTATTACTTTAGACCCATTTTTACAAGTTTGATAAATTTGTATTCATCTAGATTGCCTGATGAGAAAAAAAAAAGTCAATATTTATTGCTCTCGAAAAAAAAGATGATTTATCATCCACCTGACATTTTCAATAATTATACATATGTATAATTTATGTTTTTGGTCGTTTTAGCCTGGATATGGGATGTTGTCTCCTTGACATTTACCCCATTTCCTTTCTTTTTCATATCAATCTGAAATCTGTACCAAAAGGGTTATTACGGGATATGTACAAATTTCAAGTCACATGCACATTGTACTCGTTCTAAGCTTGTTATTTGTTCCTTTGTTCCTTCGGTATTCTACTGCCGTTGTTTTGGACATTTTTCATTCCATATTCAAAGCCTTAAAATTGTTAATTCCAATAAGGATGAATAATTGATTTTGATATTTGATTTCTTATTTTACTGTTTAACAGAATGTACAGAACAAAGTAGACTTACAACGAGTATTAGCAAAGGCAACAGAAATTAGATAGCAGTGACCTACTTCTTAATTTATACTTAATCTGTGATATTGAAGGTTAGTTTTAATTAAAAAATTCCCATGGGAAATAATGTATATATTCTAATGATATCAATGTTTTTTTTTAACATTTACTTTGGATATTGTTAGAATGTATATTCTTTATACAGTTATTATGAAAAAATGATTAAGAATGGTTGAAATACTTTGAGCACTATAAATGTAACTAGGTTTTCTATGAGAGTTCACATTGAGTTTGAGATTCAAATTGGTATGGTGAAAACCTATGAAGTAATAAGATAATCTGAAGTTTAACATGAGAGTTACACATCTATCGTTTGGAAAAGTTTGTTGTTGGTCCCATCAAAATCTCAGTTTGTGATTAAAATATTGAATAAATAACTAATTGGATTGTTGGAATGAGGAGGGATGGGTTTTTTTTTTAAATCAATAACTTCCATTTGCATTTATTAATTATAAAGAAAAAAATATTAAGTTGGACTTTGACTGCAATGCTCATTTGATTTTTGTAAAATAAAAAAAGCAGTACATTAGAAGTGTTTGTAAAGCCCTACCAGTTGATAAAGTTTTCAAGAATTATGCTCATGAAATACAAATGTATTTTATTTATTCTGAAAAAAAAACAATCACAGGAGCATCAGGACACTGAATTTTTTTAATTGAATTCAAGTCATTAGTAGAAAAGTGTTGATAATTAAGTGGTAAATGCATCCTGTCAATGATTCCATCATATCCCTTGCACAAGAACACAAGACCAGCATGCTGAGAAGGGTTGAATTATGGGGCCTATTCATGTAAGGGATAACAATATATGTGTGTTGACAAGATTTTGTGCTGATTTTGACTGCAAAGACAATCATTTGTACAAAGATTTATCCATGTAATAAGTCTTTCTTTTTTTTTTCAGGAGGGCATGAGATGAATGGATGGGAGTGCAAGGAACAGACAGAGTGATATTAAAGGTGTTTTATGAATTCACAAAGGAACTTAGTTTCATATATCATACTTTTTAGTTGTCATACTTCCATGATACATATAATCCCAAAATAAAAATGTTGATATTTAAACAGAATAAGTGAAGGGGTATAATACCATTGTGAACAGAATCAATACTGCATTGGCCGTAATAAATGTCTATTCCTTAATAAGTTGCCATGACCAGAAAATGTAGAGAGAAAAAAAAAGAAAAGTGCCATTGTCTTAATATAATTTGTATGTATTTGTTTTTTGTCCAGTTTGAATATATCTTAACGGTCAACATCACCATCTTGTGGACCGCTATGGGATATATGTTTCCCAGATGACAACAGATCTTTCCCTTTAAAGCTTATTTGATGTTTCCTCTACCGGATTAGACTTTACTACCGGATTTGACATGTTCAACACGCCGGGTGTCTTGCAAGAAGCAGAAGATGCTTACTCACCCGTTGCACCTAATCTCACTAATGGTTTTTTATTGGGTCCGTGTTGTTCATCTTTTGTTTGTATGTCTTCATTTTTCTTTTCTGTGCCATACTCATGTTGTGTCTCTGTTAATTTTTTGTTTCCAATGTTGCCATTGTCCTTGGATTATTCGTTTTTGATTGACAGTTCGGTTCTCACTTACTTAACTAAAAGTCATGCAACCATATTATAGAATATCCTTATGGCATGTCAAAATTATATTTCCATGTCTTTGCAATAGGCCTTTCCCCATTTTCTTTGGGTTGGTGGTAATGACACTTTTTATAAAGGATATATAAGATAAATCAAAGCATGCAACTGTTTCTCTTGGTATACATATGGGCCTTTGATTTAAAAAATAGACAGGCTGGTCTCTTAAGGGAGTCGGTCTTGTAAATTGAAGACCACTTTTGAAAAACAACTTAAATGATAATTTGTTTTCAGTTTTAATGAACTTGTACCTCTAAAAAATGTAGGGATATACTTTCTTTTCAAGGTTGTAGTTCCTTTCTAATGCCAGATTCTTTTCTCTACCCATCCAGCTGAAACTTTCATTTAAAATGTTAAAGATCGCAGATTTAACTTGACCCCTATAAATTCTATTAGATAAGTATTATAAATAACAACATGATATTGAAATTAATTGGTGCCAAATATCCCAGACATTTTAGACTTCAATAATGGAATTTATTTAGATTGCAAAAAATAAATTCACTGCAATTTTTAGAAATTATAGCCTTGTTTTACTGGATATACTATGGCATTAGAATATCAAAGGAACAAAAGGTACTTGAATAAAGTATATCAAAGTCCTGAGACATGAAAAAAGTAGAACAGAAAACCAAAATGATATATATACTTTGGATGGTTCTATTTTGTTTTAGCAGATTTTCGCCATTGGCATTCTGGAATTGTCCATTATGACTCTTTTTATTACATAGAGATTTTGGGCTTCCCAGTGGTATTTCCACTCAGTTTGTGTAGACATCAAAATCATCCCTGATATACAAAATTATGTCACTAATTAGCACTTTGTCCATTCAACATTGCCTTGTAATCTGAATTGTAACATCAAATTTCATTGATCAATATCATGAAAAATAAGGATTTTATTTTTCAATAAATGCATTCATCTGCTCTGAGATAAACAAGTGCAATAATTGTTGATGTCAAATACAGGTAGTACTGGTTTATGTGTATTAAATTGTTATTATACTGTACCTGTCAGTAAGTAAAGTAGTACAGGAGGAATTGAATGATGTGTAAAGTTTAACTTTTACCTCACAAACTTTCCAGAGAGTCTTTGGGATAATGCTCAGTTTGTAAGGGAATAAGAATTGATAAATTTTGAAATGTGCAGTACTTAAGAAATATCCAATGTCATGGCATATAGATGTTGCATGTCAAATTGCATTCCAGGTCGATTTACTTACCTTGCTCTAAAAAATGTGTGATATGAATTTACTCTGAAATGTTTAATCTTTTAATCCATACATTCCACAGCCACTCTAAAATTTGATTTATTTTATTATTTTTTTGTTTTTTTTACCTCATAAAAAATATATACGAGTTTAAGATTTGAAGGATGTGCCTTAAAATTGTTTGGTTAAAATTAAAAGTAGGACTAAATCAACTTGACATAGAAAAAATATGTTCAGTTTCTAACTTTAACAAACTCTTGTTTTGTAGCCTGTAATCAAAAGATACTACCTCATTTTGAATTACCCAAAGGAAAGAAGTGAACAGAGTATCCAAACATTCATAGATTTTTCAATGAATTTGCATTGGGAAAATACACATTGCAAATGCTGAGCAAATATTGAAAAATTTTGAAACTTTGTAAAAATGTTGAAAATCTGGCTCAAAATCAATTCCTTGAGAAGTGATCTTTTTATGAAAAAAACATCATTCTACATTTAAGAAAATTACAACAAATCATCCCTTACATTGCTTTGTTTACAAAGCAGCAGTGTTAGTGAAATGAGTGTCTAGATTATTAGCTTCCTCATTAGGCAACATTTCTTCTTAATAATGCCTGTAATTGATTAGAAGTCCAAAACATTTTAAAAAATGAAGGACTTAATTGTTGACTCTATATTTTAAAAAACCCTCAAGAGGGTTTGAAGCAATATTTATTTGATTATTTATACCCCCTGCGAACAAAGTATGGGGGTATATAGGAATCACCTTGTCTGTGTGTCAGTATGTTTGTCCGTCCGTCTGTCCACACTTCTCGTAAGCGCAACTCTTCTTAAACCACTTGAAGGATTTTGATAAACTTTACACAATGGGAGGACACTATATGGAGTTTGAGTTACCTAGTAAGCGCAACTCCTCTTAAACCACTTAAAGGATTTTGATGAAACTTTACACAAAGGACACTATGTGGAGATGTGCATGAAGAAATATGATTATTGTCCGAAACCAGGAAGGGGAGATACTTTGACTTTTCGTTGATTCCTTATGTATTGGTTATCATGTAAGCGCAACTCATCTGAAACCACTGGAAGGATTTTGATGAAACTTTACACAAAGGAAGAACACTATATGTAGATGTGCATGAAGCAATATGATTATTGTTTGAAATCAGGAAGGGGAGATAATTCGACTTTGACTTTTGTTGATTTCTCCTGCAATTATCTTTTTTTCCAAGAAAAAAAATTTAAGCATAGATATTGTGAAGTCAAACTGTTGGAGAGACACACTTTTTTCATTGTAATCCTCTTGAAAAGTTGTTTTCAAAGTGTTGTAATGAAATTCTCTAATGCTTATGATTTTTGTGTAAAATGTCAAATAGGCTAAAAAAAAGGTGAATGTCATATTTGTCTGATTTAGACAGAGCATTTTCATTGGAATCCTTGTGAAAAGTTTTTTCTTGAAGATTATATCATTTTATCCATCTTTGTATTGTGTCCACACTTGTACTGTGTCCACACCTGTATTGTGTCCTCACCAACTTAAAATTTGCACTTACCATATTGATCCAGGGTTCAATGAGCGGGGGGTATATTTGGCTGCCATTCGGCAACAGCTTTTGTTTTTATTTAATGTTTTCCAAATGTAAGCATTCATTCCTATGTTTAAGCCTTTTGAAAGAAAGTTATTTTTGACATTGTTAAAGTGGATAATTGATTGTAATACCTGTTAAAAATGTGTAATTTGGACAAAACTAATTTATGTACAAAACCAGGGTAAATGTGAGTTTTAATTTTGACAAGTAAGAAATATTTGTCAGATAAAGCAAATAGTAGATACTGGTATTTGTTTTTAAATTTCATTCTGTTATATTTTGTGTATGGCCTCACTATTGAAAAATATGTTTTGACCATTATATTCCTAATAAATAATTGAAAATATGAACTCTGTACTTTTTTTACGCTCAGTCTATGTTGGAGAATGAGCAATTATGTTATATTGACATGCCTAAATGTACAACATTTACGTCTTCAGCACACATCTCTTATTGGTGTGTATTGTGTGCATCATAATATGTTATAATATGGAGGTACAAATATTCCTTCTTATAATGCCAGTGGTTGATTAGTAAAAGAGGTTGCTCTGACAAAGCTGACATATGAAATCTGTCTTTGTTGATCTCATTATCTACAGAAATATCTTTGGTCAATAAAGATAAGGAGTAATTGTATCATAATTACTCAATGAAGTTTGATGCCCCCGCTATCTGAAGTTGGGGGAGGCATATTGATGTACCCCTGTCCATCCTCCCCTGTCTGTCAGGTTAGGGGGATACATAGTTTGTCCATGGAACTCCTTCTACAGTTTCATCATCGAAAGCTTCATTTTGCAGGTTATTTGTACATATATTGAAGATGTGAATTTGATTTTAGTGCCTCTTTGGGAAAATTATGCAATGTTGAATTTAGGCATTTTTGGGATTTGCTCATTGAGGGTACATAGTTTGTCCAGACAACCCCTCCTAGAATTTTTATGCTAGGAACTTTTTATTTCCAAGAACTTTTGTGCCAATATTGAAGATGTGCATGTGTAAGGATTTTGATTTAGGTACATTTAAAGAAAAAAAATCATTGTTTAACTGATCATTTCTTATACCCCTCGCAAAGTTTTGGAGGGTATATAGGAATCACCCTGTCTGTCCGTCCGTCTGTCCATCCATGTACCTTGTCAGCGCATGTTCTCCTTAATGGCTGCTTTTATTTTGATGAAATTTTATGAAATGTTACACAGTTGTGGTACAAAATCTGAAGATATGCATGCAGTAATATGGTTGCTGCTCGAAATTTGAAGAGGAGATAAATCTGTCTTTGAATATTTTCTGGAAAAAGGGGGCAGGGGTGATCCTTGTCAGCGCATGTTTTCCTAAACGGCTGCTTGGATTTTGATGAAATGTTACACACTTGTACACTATTTGAGGATGTGCATGAAGTTATATAGATGGTGCTTGAAATTTTGAAGGGGATATAATTCGTCTTTGAATATTTACTGGAAAAAAAGGGGGGAATGAATCTTGTCAGTGCATGTTCTCCTATACGACTGTTTTGATTTTGAAGAAATGTTACACAATTGTAGTACACCATCTGAAGATGTGCATGGAATTATATAGTTTGTGCCTGAAATTTTGAAGGGGAGATAAGTCGTCATTGAACATTGACTGGAACTAGAGGCTCAGCTCTGAGCCTGAATCGCTCACCTGACAAAATGCTTACAGCAGGTGATGCAAGTGATGTTTATCCCATAGGATCCTATGTTAAAATATGTTCTGTGCTGGTGGTCTCGTTTTTTATCAGATCAAAACAAAATAAGCAATCTTAGTTTGACTGAATTTGCTTCAATAATTTAAATGCATGTAATGAAAAAAATGTTTTAATATATGGGTACCATTCTAAACAAAGTTCATTGCTGGGAGCTATCTTCTTTGTCAGATCCCAACAAAATGAGCAATCTTTGTAAAGGACCTTCCATACATCATTTCTGTGAAGTTTGACTGAATTTGTTCAATAGTTTCAGAGCAGATGTTGAAAATGATTTTTCTTCCCATAGGGTCCAATGTTAAAACTAAGATCAGCGCTGGCAGCCATGTTTTTAATGGATCATTACAAAATGAGCAATCTTTGTGGATGACCTTCCAAAGATCATTCCTGTAAAGTTTGGTTAAATTTGCTTCAGAGGTTTCACAGGAGAAGATGAAAATGTGAATTTCCCATAAGGCTAACGTTAAACTAACTTTCGTGCTGGCAGCCATATTTTTTGTAGAATTGGAATAAAATGAGCAATCTTTGCAAAGGACCTCTAGTACATCATTCCTGTAAAGTTTGGTTTAATTTGCCTCAGCTGTTACAGAGGAGTAGATGTAAATGTGATTTTTCCCATAGGGTCCTATGTTAAACCCAAGTTATAAGCCGACAGCCATGTTTTTTATTGGATAGAAACGAAATGAGCAATCTTTGTAAAGGACTTTCCATACATCATTCCTGTAAAGTTTGGTTGAATTTGCTTAAGTGATTTCAGAGAAGAAGATGAAAATGTGAATTTCCCATAGGGCCAATGTTAAACTAAGTTCCGTGCTGGCAGCCGTGTTTTTTGTAGAACCGGAATAAAATATGCAATCTTTGTTAAGGACCTTTAGTGCATCAACCCTGTAAAGTTTGGTTGAATTTGCTTCAGCAGTATCACAGGAGTTGATGAAAATGTGATTTTTCCCATTGGGTCTCATGTTAAACCCATGTTCCGCGCTGGCGGCTATGTTTTTTATCGGATCAGAACGAAAGGAGCAATCTTTGTAAAGGACCTTCCATACATCATTCCTGTAAAGTTTGGTTGAATTTGCTTCAGTGGTTTCAGAGGAGAAGATGAAAATTTGAATTTCCCATAAGGCCAGTGTTAAACTACGATCCGTGGCAGCCATGTTTTTTGACGAATCCAAATAAAATAAGCAATCTTTGTTAAGGACCTTTAGTACATCATTCCTGGAAAGTTTGGTTGAATTTCCTTCAACAGTATCAGAGGAGTTGATGAAAATGTGATTTTTACCATAAGGTCCTATGTTAAACCTAAGTTCCGTGCTGGTAGCCATGTTTTTTATCGGATCGGAACAAAATGAGCAATCTTTGTAAAGGACCTTCCATACATCATTCCTGTAAAGTTTTGTTGAATTTGCTTCAGTGGTTTCAGAGAAGAAGATGAAAATGTGAATTTCCCATAAGGCTAATGTTAAACTAAGTTCCATGCTTGCGGCCATGTTTTTTGTTGAATCGGAATAAAATGAGCAATCATTGTTGAGGACCTTAAGTGCATCAATCCTGTGAAGTTTGGTTGAATTTGCTTCAGCAGTTTCAGAGGAGTTGATGAAAATGTGATTTTTCCCATAGGGTCCTATGTTAAATTTAAGTTCCGCGCTGGCGGCCATGTTTTTGATCGGATCGGAATGAAATCAGCAGTCTTTGTATAGGACCTTTAGTACATCATTCCTGTAAAGCTTGGTTGAATTTGCTTCAGCAGTTTCAGATCAGAAGATGAAAATGTGATTTTCCCTTAGGGTCCAATGTTAAACCATGTTCTGTGCTGGCGGCCATGTTTTTTGTCGGATTGGAACAAAATGAGCAATCAGTGTTAAGGACCTTTAGTACATCATATCTTATTAAGTTTTGTTGAATTTGCTTCAGCTGTTTCAGAGCAGAAGATGAAAATGTGATTTTTCCCATAGGGTCCTATGTTAAACCTAAGTTCCGCGCTGGTGGCCATGTTTTTTATCGGATCTGAACAAAATGAGCAATCATTGTAAAGGACCTTTAGTACATCATTCCTGTAAAGTTTGATTGAATTTGCTTCAGCTGTTTCAGAGCAGAAGATAACTAGAGGCTAAGACACTGAGCCTGTATCGCTAACCTGACAAAATGCTGAACAGCAGGATTTTTCTATGTTCTGTATGGTGGCCATGATTTTTATGTGAATTTCCCATAGGGCCAAAATAAACTTTGTTCTGTGCTGGCGGCCATGTTTTTCATTGGATCAGAACAAAATGAGCAATCTTTGTTAAGGACCTTCAGTTCATCATTTCTGTAAAGTTTGGTTGAATTTGCTTCAGCGGTTTCAGAGGAGAAGAAAATGTAAATTTTCCCATAGGGTCCAATGTTAAACCTTAGTTCCGCGCTGGCAGCCATGTATTTTATTGGATGGAAATGAAATGAGCAACCTTTTTAAAGGACCTTGAAAAACATCATTCCTGTAAAGTTTGGTTGCATTTGCTTCAGTGGTTTCAGAGGAGAGGAAGAAAATGTGAATTTTCCCATAGGGTCCATTGTTAAACCTAAGTTCCGTGCTGNAATGTGAATTTCCCATAGGGCCAATGTTAAACTATGTTCCGTGCTGGCGGCCATGTTTTTTATCGGATCAGAACAAAATGAGCAATCATTGTTAAGGACCCTTAGTACATCATTCCTGTAAAGTGATGTTGAATTTGCTTCAGTGGTTTCAGAGCAGAAGATGAAAATGTGATTTTTCCAATAGGGTCCAATGTTAAACTAAGTTCCATGCTGGCGGCCATGTTTTTTGTCGGATCGGAACAAAATGAGCAATCATTGCAAAGGACCTTCCATACATCATTCCTGTAAAGTTTGGTTGAATTTGCTTCAGTGGTTTCAGAGCA